>APFE030823044.1:108788-125209 GCA_000404065.3 Pinus taeda | reverse complement strand
CAGGTATCATTGTGCCCATCAGATTTTCAGATTGGATATCTAACTTAGTGCCTGTACGTAAGAAGACCGGTGAGATCCACCTATGCATTGATTTCAGAAATCTAAATAAGGTCTCATTGAAGGACAACTATCTGCTGCCCAAGATGGACCATATACTTCAGCGAGTAGTGGGGGCATCTCGTATGTCGCTGCTTGATGGTTATTCTAGATATAACCAAATTTCCGTCCATGAAGATGATAAAGACAAGACAGCATTCACCACTCCATGGGGAACCTTTCACTATGCCAAAATGCCGTTCGGTTTAAAGAATGCAGGTGCCACATTTCAACGGGCAATGGACTTGGCGTTTGCAAATGAGAAAGATGTGTTTTTAGTGGTGTACTTGGATGACTTGACGGTGTTTTCAAAGTCTGATGAAGAACACATGCATCACCTAAAAATTGTCTTTCAAAAATGCAGGAAATATGGTCTATCGTTGAATCCTAAGAAGAGCTTGTTCGCCATGGAGGAAGGAAAATTACTTGGGAACATCATTTCAAAAGATGGCATTCATATAGACCCAGCACGTGTGCAAGCAATTCAGCAAATCGATCTGCCCAGGAAAAAAAAAGAAATACAATCATTCAATGGTAAGATGAATTTTCTGCGTCGTTTTGTGCCTAATCTTGCAGAACAATTGAAAGAAATGACCAACATGCTTAAGAAGGACAGCCAAGTGAAATGGACGGATGAGGCGGTAAAATCTTTCAACTTGGTCAAATTGGCCCTTTCTTCAGCTCCAGTTCTAGTTAGCCCGGACTACACTCAAGATTTCATATTGTTTTCATTTGCTTCTGAGCACACTATGGCAGCGGTATTATTGCAGAAGAGGGATCATCATGAAAGACCCATTGCATTCTTCAGCAAGGCTATAAGGGATGCAGCTTTGAAGTACAACATCATTGAGAAGCAAGCCCTAGCATTGGTGAAGGCATTGAAGGATTTCCGGGTATATATCCTACATTCTCACATTCTGGCCTATGTTCCTAATACTGCTGTAAAAGATGTTTTAGTGCATACTGATCCGGAAGGGAGAAGAGGCAAATGGATTGCAACCTTGCTAGAATGCGATGTAGAGATAAAGCCTACAAAGTTGGTCAAACGACAGGGGTTGGCGAAGCTAATGGCTGAATCAAATTTGCATGCATTGGACATAAATCTGATCGTTGCCATGTCCAATGAGAATGAGGAAGGAATGTCAATTCAGGTATCCGAAATGTTTGCGTTGTCCCCATGGTATTCTGATAAAATATATGTGCTGAAAAATCTATCACCACCGCCCGGCATGACTAGAAACAAAGCGAGAACACTCAAATTGAAGGCTGCCAAGTTTTGCATCTTGAATTCTGCACTGTATTGGAAAGATCCTGGTGGCATTTTGTTAAATTGTCTAGTGGAAGAGGAGGCAAAGAAAGTCATGGAGGATTTCCACGGAGGAGAATGTGGAGGTCATATTTTTTGGAAGTCAACAGCGAACAAGATTTTGAGAGCAGGGTACTACTAGCCTACTTTGTTTGCTGATGTGCATAAGATGGTCAAGCGCTGTCATAAATGTCAGATTTTCGAAGGGAAACATAAATTACAGCCTTTGCCACTTAAGCCTATTTAAGTGAGCGCTCCCTTCCAGCAGTGGGGGTTGGATTTCATTGGGGAAATTCATCCCACCTCTTCCGAACAGCATAGGTGGATCCTTACACCGACAGACTATTCCACAAAATGGATTGAGGTAGCCCCTACCAGACAAGCGAAAGACACGGTAATCATTTCATTTCTCAAAAATAACATCTTGTCTCACTTTGGTTGTCCAAAAAAATTAATCACTAATAATGCAGCAGTTTTCAAATAAAAAAGGATGGTAGAATTTTGTCATAAGTATCACATAATTTTGGGTCATTCAACTGCCTATCATCCGCAAGGCAATGGATTGGCAGAATCTTCGAATAAATCTTTGGTCAACATCATCAAGAAGCTGCTGGAAATAAATAAGAAGAGCTGGAACAAGAAGTTGGTCCATGCGCTTTGGGCAGATCAGATCACTCACAAAAGGTCCATTGGTATGTCACCGTTTGAGCTTGTTTATGGAGTGGACACAGTATTTTCCACTTCTCTTGCTGCCCCGGTGGTCAAACTCCTTCAGGAGGCTGGCAGTGAGGAAGATCCCATGCAAAGGAGGTTGAATCAAATGATCCACTTGCAGAAAACAAGAGAAGAAGTTTTCGAAAACACATCCAAGTTGCAGGAGAAGAAAAAGAAAATATATGACAGAAAAACAAAAGCAGATAAATTTTAGTTGGATGATGTGGTGCTGAAGTGGGATGCAAGGAATGAAGAGAAAGGCAAGCACGGAAAGTTCGAAAATATGTGGGAAGGTCCTTTCAAGATCACAGCATATAGGGGTCAGAACGCCTTTCTTCTGAAGGAAATGAACGGGGAAGATTTTCCTGGAGGGCAGATCAATGGTCGGTTGCTCAAGCGGTATCACTGTTGATCTATGAATGATGCTTCCACTGACATTGTAAATACCATTTTTATTTCAATTTGGTTTTAGTCTGTAAAGTCAGTTTTTGAGTTATTTCAATGTCAAGTTTGAGTCAATTTCTTGGTTATTCCAGTTTTATAAATAAGTTAGAGTCCTGTACTGTTTATCAAAATGATGACTCCATAGCCCAATGGACAAAAGGAATTGTCTATCTCCTTCAGAGATCTGCTGTTCTTGGCACCTCCAAGGAGCTACCATCCCCCATTGGAGCTAATGTTAGAGTCGGTCTGGTCAGCCCTCCGTCAGAGATCAAAACTCTTTGTGCATTTCAATTTTAGGTGTCCCGCTCCTTTCACTCAGCTACATTTCGCTAGGGACATGCCATGATTTGACGGAGAAAGTCATGCTAGTCATTTTCCCTCATGTCTGGCCCCTGCTGGTTCAGGTCTTGGTCCATAATCACTGAAATTCATGATAGTCAAGGTCTGGTCATATTACAGGACAAAGTCATTTTTTATGATTATGTCTAGGAAACCATCAAATTGGTCTTTGAAAAACATGTCCAGAACAATCCATGCAGGCCAGGGGGGGACCTTATACAACTATGGTCCAGAAAGCTTCATCATCACTTGAAGAGACATCGACTCTTCTTCAAAACTCTGTTTTGAAGAAAAGTCAAACAAGGTCATTTATGACAAATTTTTCCAAAAATGCACAAGTTGATTTTTCAGATACAGTCATGTTTTTGCTGGCCAAATTCCCAGTCACACAGTCCCCGCAAAGAAATGCCGAAAATCCCATCATAAGAGCCAAAATTTCAGAGAAAAATGAAAATCAGGGTGTTTTAAAAGTCAATGAAAAAAGTGCAAAACACAAACATTTGAAAGTGGGTTTTCAAGGAAGAAAAAATCAAACCCTCTCCTCTAAGGCTATAAATACATGTTTTTCCCAAATCAAAGTCATTGTGCTCTTGCAAGACTTGGAGAAAGCATTTCAAAGGTGAGAAAGCGAAATTGTGAGCGTTTGAGGGAGTGGGAGTTGGATTTCGAGGGCGCGGCGCATACACCAAGGAGCGCGGCGCACACAGAGGGCGCGGCGCACACGCAGCCAGCCCGCAGTGGGAAATTTACAAGGGCACAACGCACACCCAGTGCACGGCGCACTGGGCTTGGCACCCGACACAACAACCAGGGGCATAAAAAATTGCCAAACCGCTTCAAGTCTTGGTGAAGGCTAGCAAAACAAGAGGTAGGCCCTGTGGACACCTCTTCTCCAGCAATTTTGTCATTGATATGGCGTTTATGAGATGTTTAAATGTCACCCAAAAGCATAAGGTAAAACATGAAGAAAAAAAAATCACCAAGAAAACGATGGCTGGGGTTGCAAAAATGTGATGATAGCACCAAGGTTTCACTCCACTCCCCTTGTCCCCTCACCCATCATCTTTCTCATCTCCCCTTGACCATTTTTCCTAAGAACCCCACCCTAAAACCACTACATAACCCTTTCCCTATCCCTGTAAGCAATTCATGGTGAAATTCTGAGCGCACGGCGCACACACAAGGAGGCGTAGTGCACTCATCGTGTGCGGCGTACTGGGAGCCAGTTCACAGTGTAAAAATGCCACTGGTGCGACGCACTCAGAGCGCACGGCGCGCTGGGCAGTGCACATGGTGCACAGAGATATAAGCCCAAAAAACCACCAATTCGCCTAAAAGTTTGTGAATGCCTATCAAACTTGAGAGGTAGACAAACTACCTTCACTCTTGGCATTAAACTTAAGAAGAATACCATGATTTTGATGAGAATAAATCTAATGCCAAAGTTTTTTTTAGTAAACAAAAGAAGACACAAAGAAATCAAGCTCCTAGGGTTTTTGCTACAGTAACAGTGTTGTCAAAGTGTTCTCCTACCCTACCCCTCTCACCATTTTCCCTGCATCATTTTCCCCTTATCATCACCCTAACACCACTGTAATCATATTCCTTTTTCCCCCTCCTCCTATGACTCAAAAAACCCAAACCCTACAAAAATAAATTCAAACCCTACCCCCATCAATACCATACCCAAAAAACGCTCCCAAATCCCTGATAAATTTCTCCTTTTAAACCCCTATTCCCCTTTTCATCATTCCCCTCCTAACACTCCCTCTTTTATTCTCCCCTTTGTGACAGATTTTCAAAGCATCTATCAGTTTCTTTGGATTCAGAGGGCAGCATAAAACTCAGGGTACAAGCAGCAGTAATGTCACCAAAAAATTCATCAGAGTATGAGGAGGGGACCCACAGTGACACATCTTCAAGAGAGAGGGCCCATAGGAAACATCACCTGAGTGGCAGACATCTTAGAGATGAACCAAACACCCTCTCTGAGTTGTAGGCATGCCCGATTTCCATGTCTTGTTTCCAGCACCTGGCATGTTATGAATTTTGTCAAAGGGTGGCAAATGTCCGAGTCCATCATGAATTGGCCCGCCTTTTTGCACTTCATCTACAGGGAGGTCAATCTGTCCTGGTTGGGGTCACTTTCACCTTGACACCAGAAACCATATCAGTGGCAACAGTAATACTGAACATTGTAGAGCAGTGTCATAAGAAAAAGAAGGTGGAGAGGCATCATTATGAGCCTTACATCAATAACAGCTGCTTGAGCCAGCGCACCAGAGTTTTTCCATTCATATTTTTGAGAGATGAGTATGCCCCACTCATGAGATTGATCATGAAGTATTTCAGTTGTGAGGGGAGATTTTCACGCCTTTATGCATATCACATCAGGTTGCTCATGCACTTCACCCGAGTGTGGATGATGAACCTCCCATTTTTCATTTGTAACAACATTGAGAAGATGAAAAACTTCATGCAGTGCAAGACCCCTCGACAGCAGCTAAACAGTGCCTATCATTTTGCTCTCATCCAGATTTTTGTGGACCATTAGTGAGGATTGCAGGGTATTGCTTGGGAGGATTTCATCTCCTGTGATTTCTTCAGCGCTCCACCGTTGGTATCAGAGGCAGGGCATGAGGTGGGGGGTCCTTCACATTAGTTTGAGCGCCATGAGATTGCCACCGTGCCAGTATACATCACATACCAGAAGGGCATTAGACCGTTGTTCGTAGCAGCAAAGCGAGTGTTATCTCCACCCGGAGTGGAAGGGGCCTTGCTTCTGACATCAGCACCACAGGAGCAGGGTAAGGGCAAGGAGCTAGTGTAGGAGGAGGGGCCATCAGGAGCACAAGAGTTCGGTGTTATCCTCATTCCAGATGAAGAGACAGAGGTAGAGAATGCCAAACTTAGGATGATCATTCGGGAGCAGGACACAGAAATCAAAGACTTGATACTCAATTTCGAGAGGACCAGATGGGTCATTAAGTATCTGGAGTAGAGAAACAAACAACTTGAGGACCAACAGATGATCATGGAGCTGCAAAGCATTCGTGAAAATCGACAAGCTGTCCAGCAAAGAGGGATCGAGCTCACTACCTTGGAGCAAGAGATCAACAACGACCGTGAGTCTTGGTTGGATCGGGTCAATATACACTTGTAGCAGCGGTTGGATAAATCTAACAGGGAGAAAGACATGTTGAGGCACATGACTCATCACTAACAGGCCCGAAACATGAGCTGTAGAGCAAGAATCAGGAGCCTAAAGGATAAATTGAGCAAAGCGACAAAAGAGGCAAAGGAGGCAAAGGAGCAAGATCAGCTTCGAATCTTCGCTGAGGCTTCCTTGGCACGGCATAGCACTTCATAGGGAACCTCCGGCCCAAATTTCAAAACATTTGGGCAAATTTTAGTCACAGGCAAATTTTTGGACACAAAACATAAAATTCCTCCCTGTGCGCTGCGCCACTGGCTCGACGCTAAAATTCTAGGGCTCTAATCAAGGAACGACTTGCATATTTGGATTCAGCATCGAAAAATACGACTACTGGTGTCTGGGCAAGAAATTTTGACAAGATCGGGGCCTCCTAAAGGTCAAAAAACATCCAAAAATGGCCTCTCTGCCACTTTTTTGACACACAGAAAGAAGTCATGGGAGAAAGAAGATTTGGAGGAGAAAATGAGCATGAAATTTGGAAATTCTAGTGGGGTTAGAAAGTAGACAGGACAGGCTTTCCAACAAGTCCACTTGGGCACATTTTGGACACCGACAAGTGCCCCAAAACAGGCTCCAAAGTGGCATGACACACATAGAATTTGGCGTGGCGCACAGAGGAAAAAACTGCCAATTTGCTCCCGTTTCGCGAAATTTCGAGTCGTGACTTCTCCAAGTGGGCCCAGTCATCTACACTTCGGTTTTTTTTGGCACCAAAGGTGGCATTTAAAGAGTTTTCTCTCCAGATAGGCATCTATCGAAGTGGCAAAGGAATGCAAAGTGTCACCCCAGCCAAATGTCATGCTTGAGAGCGCTGCACCTATAGCTGATGGTTGGCTCTCCATCTCCATTTCGAAATGATTTGAGTAACTTCCCAACCCCTGGGCATTCTATCTCTTCCTCACACATTCTATATATTGTATGCAAGTTATTTGCAAAGGGTTGGTTGGCTTGTAATTTCTGGGGGACTGTGGGAAAGAAACTTTGTTTCTGCAATGTATATTTTTACAAAGAATTAATGAAAGGCAGCGGCTCTGTTTCATGAGATTCATGTGGTTGTGAGTGTAGCAAGTGTGTCTTGTTTCATATGTATCTTGTTATGTTTCATAGTTCATTTCGTATTCATTTCTGGTGAAATTTTTCGAGTGAGATCAGGTAGAATTCAATTTTATTGCTCTACCTGTGGGAAAATATCATGTAGAGTGTTTCATTATTCTATTGAAAAGGATTCATGTTGTCCATGCCCTTTTCACCTTCTTAATAAATCTCTCCATTTCTTTGTTATGTTCCATAGTTTCTTTTCGTATTCATTTTTGGTGAAATTTTTCGAGTGAGATTAGGTAGAATTCAATTCTATTTCTCTACCTGTGGGAAAATTTCATGTACAGTGTTCATTCTTCTGTTGAAAAGGATTCATGTTGTCCATGCCCTTTTCACCTTCTTAAACAATCTCTCCATTCCACCATATCTTAAAACTAAAATTTCACGAAATAATCTGTGCTTTTATGTTAAGTTCTCTCTGTTCATTAAGGTCCAGTGGTCCCATAACATCCCAGAAACACAGTCATTCATAAAAATCACTCCTTATATTCATTTTCACCTACTAGCCTAAGATAAATAGTTCGTGTGAAAGTCATCTCAGTCCTTTTCATTTCATCTATTCACTGAGTGTGACTCGGAGAGAGCCCTCTCCTATTCTGGTAGGGCTAGCTACCAGACTGAGCGTGGTTTGTGGTTACCCTGAATTTTGCCTTCTTTCAGCTTGAGGCAGATTTAGGTGCTAACAACAGGAAAGGAGGAATCAAGCAAAAAAGGGAAACCAAATGAGGAGCCCAAGACTACACAAAGGTGAAAGGAAAAAAGTAACAGCAATAGTACACTAGGTAGAGAAAAAGAAAACCCTGTTCCTCAACAAGGAACACAAGAAAAGGAGCCTACGGACAATATAACAGGAAATACTGAAGATTGGCACCAGTTTGAAACAAATCAGGAAGGAAAAAACACGTGAGCCAGAAAGCAAGAGAACCAAGGGCATTGCAAGTCGAAAACCGCAGAAAACCTGCAGGTAATAATCTCAGACCCGGATCTACAGGCATACCGAGATCATATGGCACTACACAACTACAAGTTTATGGGTTTTTGGTCAACAGAATGAGCCCTATGCTTATGGATCAAGCAACAATGGAAGCCAAAAGGGGATGTAAGGCTTCACCTGGGAGGTAAAGGCTTCTTCACGGTGGTTTTCACAAATCTGGATGACAAGGATCGCATCTTCGATGGAGGACCATACTCTTTCACCTCATTCGAACTATACATGAGACCATGGAAGCCCAACTTTGCACCCGAACAGGAAACTTTCAAACAGGTACCTGTCTGGATACACCTGTTCTCCCCTCTGATTGACTATTGGAGACATGCGGAACTGGAAGAGATAGGTAATAAGTTAGGTACCTTTATTAAAGCTTCGGAGGCAACAATACAAAAAAGATATACCTCCTGTGCTAGAATCTGTGTCGAGATGGATGTTTCAAGCGCTCTACATGAAGGTATCTGGTTGGAATATAGGGATGAAGTTTACTTTCAAGCTATAGACTATGAGAAGATCCCATTTTGCTATAGAAAATTCCATGAACATGGACACTTATTTAGGGAATTCCCAATGAATAAAACAATGGAAAATCCCAAGGAGAACACACGGCAAAATAAGGAAGCTTTCACCCAACCTCATGGTAGATAGAGAGCCAACAGAAGACAGCAACACAAAGCAAGCACATCCATCAAAAGCACAGGCAACGCCTTTGAGTTGCTGGAATCAAAAACAGAAGCAGAGAAGGATAATCAAGAGCAAAATCCACTACAGGTTAGGCAAACCAATACAACACAGAAGACACAAGATTCCAATCCCATCCCTTCAAGCAACATCCCTCACTTTTCAATACTAACAGAAGATATGGAAGAAGACTCGGAAATGATAAACAGTGAAGTGGGTATAGAGGACATGGATCTCAACAACATCCTAGAACAAGAAGGTATGGCTCTACCAAACATGGTAGAACAATGGAAGAAAAAAGGCATAGAACACGTACTTGAGGAGGAGGTGAACAGAGTAAACTCACTATTCCTTGCAAGACAAAAAGCAGAACTGGATATGGAGAAAAGAAGCTTTGGAACAACAAAAGGAATGGGGGTGAAAGCTAAAGGACTACATCAAACCACCAACAATCCCAAGCACTGGAAAAAACAAGGCAGAAGAATAAACAATGAATCCCTTCAAGAGCTCGATCAAATGCTTCTTAACTCAGGTAAGATGAAAGCCCTTGAGGCTTTCACACTTACTTCCTAAAAATTCTTGTCAATTATGAAAATAATTTCATGGAATGTTAGAGGGCTAAACAGCCAAAAGAAACAGCATTTATTAAGGAAAAGAGTCATAAATGAACAACTGATATGATTTTTTTGCAAGAAACAAAATGTTATAACCAGATTATGAAAGTAATAAGTAAAAGAATTGGCATAAGAATGGAATTCATAGAGGTAGAAAGGATTGGAATGGAGGGTGGCTTAGGTACTCTCTGGAATCCTCAGGTTATACATCTTATCTCTGTAGAGGCATCTAGATCATCCATTTCCATAGAAATCTAGATCATTGGGAATGCAGACACTTATTTTTGTGCTAATGTGTACAGCCCTCAGAAACTAGAGGAAAAACTGACAATGCTTAGAAGTCTCTCCAACTTGCAGCAAAGATATCCACTAACAAAAACAATTTATGGAGGATATTTTAATATGATCACTTCACTCACAGAAAAGAAAGGAGGCATCAGGATGCTCAATCGTGATGCAGAAGCTTTCAATAATTTTATCAAAACAGAAAAGCTTGTCGACATCATTCCCAGAAGTGGAGCTTATTCCTGGAACAACAAAAGGGGCGGTGAAAGGCAAATCACCTCTAGGCTTGACAGATTCTTAGTTACAGAAAGCATTCTTCTTGAAGGGATCACAGTGGATTCGGATATTCTACCAAGTCGAGGTTCGGACCATTGACCTATATCTATGAATGCGGCCATCCTCGGCACCCTGAGGAATAAACCATTCAGATTTGAAAAGTTTTGGCTCATCCATCCAGAGTTCATCTCAAAAATAAAACAATGGTGGAATGAGCCGCTAGAAACAAGAGGAACTAAGATGTACATACTCCAAGCCAGACTCAAACATATCAAATCTAGATTAAAATCCTGGAACCAGGAGGTCTTTGGCAACATATTCAAAGATAAGAAGCTACTGGAGAATCAGCTAGAAAAGCTTCATAAGGAGTGGCTCCAGGGAAATATCAACCAGGAAGCAATAAACACAGAGCAGATACTCATGCAAAAGTGGCAGGCCAGATGTCACCAGGAGGAAACCTTGTGGAAGAAAAAATCCCGAATCTAGTGGCTCAAAGAAGGAGATAAGAATACAAAATTATTCCATTGCTCAGCCATTGATCACATATGTGCAAATAAAATCATCAGGATGAAAAATGAACAGGGTGCCTCTGTACAAACACATCAGGACATCTCAGCCCTTCTTATTAATCATTTCAGCCAAATTGCTTTGGAGCCGGACATCAACAGAGAGGCAACGATAAGAGATGTAATGACCTCTATTCCCAAAATAATATCAGAAGATCAAAATAAATCCTTGAATCGCCAAATTACCATGGAAGAAGTGGAAGAATCAGTGTGAGACATGCCCAATGGTAAGGCTCGAGGACCAGATGGCTTTACCATCGATTTTTATAAAGCTTGTTGGGAGATAGTCAAGATGGAAGTTTTGGAGGTGGTGGAGGATTCCCGACAATCCTCATCCATCCTCAAATCCCTCAACTCAACCTTCATAGCCCTCATACCAAAAGAGGAGGAAGCAAATACTCCCTCGAAGTTTCGCCCTATTGCCTTGTGCAATGTTCTTTACAATATTATCTCCAAACTCATCGACAACAGGCTGTAGGTTTTAACCCCGTACAGAAATTACCTGCATACGAATTCTAAAACACAGGAAAAATAAAAATGCGAGAGCATAATGCATAAAACACATATACACAGAGATTTCCCACTGGATCTCAAAACCGAGACTACCAGCTTGATTTTTCTCATTATGTTCCTTTCGATGTTACAATACATATTTATACATGCTGAAGCATCCAATACCATGGACTGAAAACCATCACGTCCAAAACCATAGACCGAAAACCATCGCGTCCAAAAAACATGTGCGAAAATCATGCACAAAACCATAGATGGGTCCGCCCAACCTAACATAGGGTCCAAAACCAAAATTTTCCGAGGCGCTGCCCTGGACCCCATAAAGTGGGGTTACAGGTACACCTCAAACCCCCTGTTAACTATGTGGAAAGAATATAACACAACCCAACAATCTCCCACTTGTTGTTTTCTTTACTTCGGAAGAAAAATCGGGTTGTGTGGAAGGATGAAAAATAATGGATAATATACTGCTAGGTCAAGAGATGATTCATACTCTTCAATCTCGAAAAAAAGTCGACATGCTCATGTAGCTGGACCTTTCTAAAGCCTATGATAAAGTTGTTGGAGCTACTTAGAGGCTATACTGGAGGCCCTTGGTTTTGCAAAGCGATGGATAAAATGGATTCTATCCCTAATTAAGTCTACCAGATTCTCCATCTTGGTAAACGGAGCTCCCACAGCCCAGTTTGCACCGACTAGAGGTATTCGCCAAGGGGATCCCCTATACCTCCTTTTTGTTTGTTATATTAATGGAAGGTCTAAGCCAAATTATCAAAAGTGCAAAAGACGACAACTTAATTCAAGGCCTTCAGCCCTTGGCCTCCTGCCCTGCTACCACCCACTAGCAGTTTGTTGATGACACTATGCTTCATGGCACCCCCACAATTCGAGAGGCTCAAGGCTTCAAAGCCATTCTTAAGCGTTTCAGCAAAGCCTCAGGTATGGATCTAAATCTCTCCAAATCCTCTATTTTCTTTTTCAACACTCACTTTGCAGCCCAAAAAAATCTCTCCAAAATCCTCGAGTTCAATAGGTGTAGCCTTCCCTCCAGATACTTAGGAGTTCCTCTTACTGAAAAACCTTGGCAAAAAGGTCATTGGGAGAAAATGCTATCCAATTTGGAGAAAGGCAGCAAGCATTGGACTCATAGAGCCCTTAACTTTGCAGGTCACCTTGTCCTCACTAAAGCCATCCTCCAGGCCATCCCTCAGTACATGCTTTCCACTCTCCCAACCCCTAAAGGAGTTCTTCATAAAATAAGACTCATCCAAAAAGCCTTCCTTTGGTCGGGAAACTCTAACAAGCAGAAATGGTCTTTCGTAGCTTGGGAAAAAATATGCAAACCCAAGCTCCTTGGTGGGTTAGGCCTACAAGACCCTTTCACCATCAACAGAGCCTGTGGAGCCAAGTTATGGTGGAGATGGGTGAAAGAACCGAATACCCCCTGGGCTAAGCACTAGAAGGCCAAGTATGCGGACAATTGCAGCCCTCAGAATCTGATTAGAATCCAGGGACCACCAGAAGGATCCCTAATCTGGAACTTAGCAAGAGCCAATCGAAGCATAATACAGGAGCATAGTTTTTGGGAAATCCGTAATGGACAAACTGCTTTGTTTTGGGAGGATGCCTAGTAGAAATTTCCCATTCTTGAATGCCCTAATTATCTAACAATCCAAAGAAGGCACCAGGAACAAGGAAAGATAATAGTGGATCATTATTGGAGACCTAACACAGCGAACCAACCATGGAAACAATGGATACTCAACGACACCCTTCAATCAGAAGAAATGGATAACAACTTCCTGTCTCTGCAAACAAATCTTGCTAAAAGGAAAATCCGCAATGCTCAGGATGCAGATCAACTGCGATGGGGCAAGCTCGAAGGAGGAACTTTCACACTAAAAGAGGCAAGAGCATACATAGAAGAAAGAGACCAAGAAGAAAAAGTTAATTGGCACAACAGGGTCTGAGATGCAGATCTTTGGCCGAAGATAAAAACCTTTTTGTGGCTCCTAATGCACCGTAGAACCCTCACCTAGGAAAACCTACAGAAAAAGGGATTCATAGGCCCCTCATACTGCCCCCTCTATGAAAATGAGGAGGAATCAATGAATCACCCTTAATACCTGTGAATGGACCAACAGACTATGGAATTGGATGGAGACAATCTTTAAGAGCATGGATAGGAACCGAAATTCAATATAGGAAAGCATAGTAAATTGGAAAATCAATTACTCCAAGTCTCAAACAGTTAACACTTTATGAAAATTAACCCCTGGTTTCTTAGTCTGGTCAACATGGAAAGAGTGGAACAGAAGAGTGTTTCAGAATGAAGTCAAATCCATAGAGACTATTAAAGCTAATATTCTTCAGAACATGAGGGAAACAGTTCTTACCAGGTGTAAAGTCGATCAGGGCACTGAACCGTCTTCTATTGACATTCAAATTTTGCAGGTGTTTGGAATAACCGCAGGTTCTACTTCCACCTCATCTATGCTTCGGCCTCCTCAAATCCTCTCCATAACCTCTTGGCAATTGCCCCAACCAGGTTTCCAAAAACTAAACTTTGATGGGGCCTCTCGGGGCAACTCTGACCCAGCAGGCCTAGGAGGTGTCCTACGTGACCACAAAAATGAAATTATACATATCTACAGTTAATAAATGGGAGAGCTAAGCAACAATGAAACAGAATTTGCCGCATTAGCGCAGGGACTCCGGATATTGATTCGATTGGGAACAGGGGCTATTGTTGTTGAAGGGGATTCACTGCTGGCTATAAATGTAGCACGGAAACTACAAAAGGGATCGAAACCTGGTAAGGTTACAAAACACTGGAGGTTGGCCAAAGTTACAGAGCTCATTACAGAGCACCTTTCAATCCTCGATAGAGTCATTCTGCAAGCAGTAAGACGGACTGCAAATGTGGTAGCGAACTGTCTAGCGAACTACGAGGTCACTCATCAGAACACCTACTCGGACACCTGTTGGCATGATGTAACATGCGAAGAGCTTCGGGCCAAGTGTTTACAACTTTCAAGACAAGACATTCGGAACAGGGAGGACGGGTTAAGCAATACCATAGTACCGTTCATCCATAACAAATGAGGGAAGCCATTAATGCTCATTCCCCGGGTCATTATGCACCAAACTAGGTTGTTAAGGGGAAGTAACATCACTCACATCGGAAGGGGAAGAAAATATTTCAGAAGAATGAATGCCAGAGAATGCAAGATGAAATTGAGGACAGGTGGCACTAACCAGCGGCTACAAGCGTGGCATCTTAGTGGCATCAGATAGAAATCATGGGAAGGATTTAGGAAATCTAAAAGGGATTAATTATGTCAAATATTGTAGATCTACGATGGTTGAGCTGAAGATCATGATCCATCACATTCAACCTTTAACTATAGTAAGGATGATCCACCAAAGGGATAAAACATCTCATTCTCCTCGCCCAGTTCTATGCACTCTACGCTCTATCTGGTTGCCCGAAGTTTTTTCAACTCCCACTAATACCTGCAACATCACAATGATAGGCGAAGGTAGTCGTAATGCATCCGCTAACAAAGAACTGAAAAAAAATCGAGAGGCATATGAAACTTTAACCTCTGCTAAGGGGAAAAGGAAAATTGAGGAAATAGAAGAAGAGGTCACTGAGGAAGAGGAGAAGCTGGATATGCAAACCATGTAGGAGGAGATCGACTGGATCTCGGACCCAGGAACTACGGCTACCAGAGCCACTCAGTTCATGAGAACCCAAAGCGAAGTATGGCGCATGAAAACCATGCTGGCCAAAGTCTTAACATGCAGGGTGCCGCCATGAAGGATGCGTACTATGCCACTTCGCTCGCCTCTGCCAAGAACTCTGCAAGGCTCTTTAAGCTCTCCATCCGACAGGGGATGAACATTGTGGTTGATGTTCCGGTGGAGGACAACGAAACCCACATGGTAAAGCACCACAAACCCCAGAGGACTCCAAAGCTAGATACTAATAATATAGTGGCCGCCCCAAGTGATAACAACAAGGATTACGTGGAATTGGAGCTGTAACTACTTCAATGCTCTCTGCTCTGTGACAACCATCCTTTACTGGTTTTTTTTCTAATGTCTGATTCTGTCTTGGTCATTGGGTCTTCCAGACCCTCTTTGGTTTCGCGTCCTATGTTAAGAAGCCCTGCGTGCCTAGCCTCTCCGACATTTAGAAAGAAGTTTGGGAAGTTAGTATGTTCAGTTTGTTAGTGTCAATGATAGGCTCTGTTCTGAGAGTGCAGGCTCAAATCCTGCTAGCTCTAAAGGTAGCCATTTTGGTCAAACAAGTTTGATGATCATAGCTCAATCTGATTCTACAGACCTTTTGTATCTTATGTAATTTTTGTGATATAATATACATCTACTAATTTACAAAAAAAAAAAAAATATTGATGTGTAATAAAATAGAACGTGGGCAAGTATACGCGAGGTGGTTGGGGAACCTAGGGCGTTAAACATCTAGTTAGGGTAATACTACTAAGTTAAGGACTATATGGGGAAATAAAAAAAAGGTGGATAAAAGAAAACATATGTAGTCATCATAGTTGGAAGAGTGGTGGATTACCTCATCATACAACATTGTAATTATCGAGCATAAAAGAAGAAAAGTAGAAGGAGGAGTTATGACATATATGTAATAATGTGCTATAGAAGTAGGGCTTGGATAGATGTATGATGGTATGTTTAAAAATAAATAAGTTTAACTATGAAAGTGAGCTGGGCTGAGTGGAGGAGGTGAGAAAAATATTAGGTAAAATGTAATTATTACATTTATCTAATATTTATGCCTACATTCATCCATTTTTTACTAACTTGCGAGAAACATGGGGTAAAATATAATATTATAATATTATATTTTACTCAATATTTCCCCTCAATTGGTTCACTTTTTATTGTAATTTTTCTTTATATTTGAAGTTTGAAAGTAAAACTCAACTATAAAATTAGTAGGGGTGAAGGGAAATATTGAGTAAAATGTAATATTTAGGTTGGGGGATGATGGGAAATATTAGGTAAAATGTTATAATATTATGTTTTAATTAGTAATTCCCCCACCCCTGGCCACTTTTCAGTGAATGGTAGTAGTAATAAATATTGGGTAAAATATAATATTTCCTCTTACCCGATCCACTTTTTATTATAAAATTTCTTTATATTTGAGGTTCATAAGTAAACTTAACTCCAATGTAAACATTTGATACAAGTATGGTAAAGATGTTGTAATGTTTAACATTTGACTTGTTCAAAATAAAAT
>APFE030823044.1:56777-107588 GCA_000404065.3 Pinus taeda | reverse complement strand
TATATCTAAGCAGATTTATGACTAACAATAAAATATTATTTTTATTAGAAATATCTTTTAAAATGGAAGATATAAATTAAATGTATTCATATAAATTTTTAATTTTTAGGATTGTTAGCATTAATGGAGAAAGTTATCTTTCCTACGTTTAAGTGTTTGTTGCTTTAGAATAGGATTGAGATCCTATTTGTTAGGGAGTGGTTTAAACCACCCGATATTGTGAAAGCCTATATATTTGAGGCTCATCTGACTCAAGTGATATAGTGCATGTATGACTGTTTGTATACTCCACAGGTATCTCACTTTGAGAGCCATTTAGGTAATATATTCATATTTTATCATGATATCATAGCTGCAGGGTTGTCAGCCCTGTAAGCTGAGTGAAGAGCGCGACTGAGGCGAAATCATCGCTAGTTTTAGGTGCACAAACGCTTCGATCCCACAGTTTCACTTCCACGTGTTTTCATTTTATCGATAGCCGCATATATGTGGTGTATAGTCACGAAGACTTCATGAATCTGTGGTGCTAACTCGCATCGACCTAGTTTGTTGCGGATTGTTGCGAGGTGGCTGCCGTTTGGGAAGAGAGAAGCCATGTGGTAAGATTGTCGTGCTGCGTGCTTGAAAGATCTATCTAAAGGCTGAGTTCTTGAGTTGTCCAAATGCCTACGTGAGTGCTTGTGCTATGGATTGGTGTGGAGCATGAACGGGTTGCTGCAGACCGCCGAGGAGGAATAACTATGGAGATCTTCCGTGGTTCAGGTGGAACTCCGTGAAATAGCCAAAGCTTGGAGCGTCAAGGGAATTTTCCGGACCGATTGTGTTTTCTAGACCGATCTTGTCTACCAACGAGCTATTTTGCAATGGACGCATTTTTCCTATCAAACCCTTTGGCGTCGTTCCTCAGAAAATTCCATTGCTTAATTTTGAGGACCGAAGAAAAGTACAATCTTTTGTGACTTCAAAGAAAGGAAATGACATTGAGCGTGAAAAGAAATTGGTGAGCGCCTGCGAAACGGAAGGATGAAAGAAGGGGTCGTAACGTTTGTTGCCAATCCGATGTCTGCAATGCAAAGTAGGATGAGGAACACCTCCCTCAAAATATGCTTGCGGACCAACATGGCTTTTGCTAACGCACGCCGACTGACGCTGCTACAACATTAAAATTTGAATAGAGATAATGCCAAGGTTGTGCCTCGAAAGCTGCAGAGATCCGGTGATTGAGAGGAAGATTTGATCCTGCCATTCTGAGAAGAAACTCAATCCGCAGCGATCTTCTTGCCATTACCATATCACTTCTATGGGTTGCTATAAATCCCCCGATAGGTAAGTCAAAAATCGGTGGGGGCTTTCAATTTCCATAAGAGCTTCATAATTGCACATGGCAGAAAAGTGAGTAGCGTCAAAAGATCCACTAGCCTTGGATGCAATGTTTGCCTAATAGTTTGCGTCTTCTCTGGCATTTGGTGGCTCCACATTTGAAGAGGCACTGGCCATTGTTACAAATTCTGTAAAGATTGTTGGCTTTCGAAAGACTTTCAGTCTAACTATGTTGGTGAGAATTAGCTATATAAATTGTTTTTTTTAGAATATAATTTTGAATTCAATTCCCTTTGTCGTATTGGGGAACAGTTGGACATTTTTTCAATAAGGGTTAAGGATGTGGTAATTGTGGACCTTACTTTATCCAATTTCATATTCTCTTTGAACCATTGGACTAAGCATTTGGATAGCAACGACCTGGTATTGCTGCCAGCAGATTTGTCCTAGAAATTTAAATTGTTTGAGTAACCTAGAAGTTGTAGGTTGTGGAGATCTGAAAACCAATTAGGTAAATTTCTCTTCTAAGTTATTATATGCCACAATGAAAATGCGAAAGTTCGTGCTGATTTGAACCCATCTTCAGAATTATGTGCATCAGAATTAGATATTGATAGCATTTCCAGCTTGTGAGAGGTCGTTTTGTTGCTCGTCGCCAGAGCCGAGGGCACTAAGACCTGCGTGGCACAGAAGCCACAGTGTACAAGGTTCTACAGTTGAAGAGTTGCCAAAGGGAGAAGTTTCCCGCCTGCATGGTAACGGGGTTATTGGAGCTCGTTAGAGGACCGTGTGGAGTCGAAAAGAAATCTCGAAGCAAGATAAAGCGAGATAAGTTGGACTTTAACAACATGTCTATTTTTTTAGATATTTTTTATTCTGATGATGATGATTTTCTCATGTGGGCATTTGGAAGCATTAGCATGGGTAGTATGTTCGAGTCAGAAGAAATTTCAGAAAAACTATGTGGTTCTGTTGATGATCATGAGAATCAAGAAGCACAAGTTGTTGTGCAAGATCCTTAGATTGAAGACACACGAGTTGATCTTCAGGAAGGGTGTAAAGAGGAACAAAGTGTTGAAGATCAATGGGACAAGCCACATGAAGTTGACTGCAAATACGTGGCAGAAGAAGACAAAGTTGGAGATAATTTAAATTGTGATGATATCATTAATATTTCTGTGTGTGCAAATGTTACATCAATGAATGATGAAGACGTCATAGCTAACTTTCAGATGGTTGACACCGGAAATAGTGAGAGGGAAAATTCTCCTATCCAGCCTGTCATAATCTTGAGAAGGGCGATAATAAGAATTCAAGCTTTCCATCACTGCGGAAGAAATGAGGTGAAGAGACATCACTACCTCATGGCGAGGAAAGCGAAGATGAAGCCTCGACTCAAGATGAACAAGCATGGGCTCTACTGCAAGAAGACAAAAATGAAAGCTCTGCATTTTACCATTGTAATCGTAGCTGAGACTAAGACCACCAGGCGTCATATGTCATTTGAGTTTTTTTAGTGAACCCTTTCTCCATTAAGGGGGAGTGTTAGCATTAATGGAGAAAGTTAGCTTTCCTATGTTTAAGTGTTTGTTGTTGTATAGCAAATTCGGTTTGCACTTAGTAAAAAGGATTCAATCAAATTAATGAATTCAAGGCTTAAATGAAGGGCATGTGGCTTTACATTATTTAAATTTGTGCAAGAGAGCATTTCATAGATAAGTAAGAGAGTATCTCATGGTTGACAAAGTTTTAAAAACCTCTATATTATATTATTCACTATATCTAAGCATTTTGATTGAATTTAAATAAAACACATTTCAAATTCACTTTTATTTTAAATCAAACAAATTTAATTGAAATTTAGTAAAAAAAAGTAATGGATCAAGGGATAAAACATCTCATTCTCCTCGCCTGGTTCTATGCACTTTGTGCTCTGTCTGGTTGCCCGAAGTTTTTTCAACTCCCACTGATACCTGCAACAGCACAATGACAGGCAAAGGTAGTCATAATGCATCCGCTAACAGAGAACTGAAAAAATCCCGAGAGGCATATGAATCTTTAATCTCTGCTAAGGGGAAAAGGAAAATTGAGGAAATAGAAGAAGAGGTCACTGAGGAAGAGGAGAAGCTGGATATGCAAACCATGGAGGAGGAGATCAACGAGATCTCAGACCCAGGAACTATGGCTACCAGAGCCACTCAATTCATGAGAACCCAAAGCGAAGTATGGTGCATGAAAACCATGTTATCCAAAGCTCTTAGCATGCGGGGTGCCGCCATGAAGGATGCATACTATGCCACTTTGCTCACCTTCGCCAAGAACTCTGCAAGGCTCTTTAATCTCTCCATCTGACAGGGGATGAACATTGTGGTTGATGTTCCAGCGAAGGACAATGACACCTGCATGGTAAAGCGCCACAAACCCCAGAGGAATCCAAAGCCAGATACTAATAATACAGCAGCCAGCCCAAGTGATAACAACAAGGATTACGTGGAATTGGAGCTGTAATTGCTTCAATACTCTCTGCGACAACCATCCTTTACTGGTTTTTTTTTCTAATGTCTGATTTTGTCTTAGTCATTGAGTCTTCTAGACCCTCTTTGGTTTTGCATCCTATGTTAAGCAGCCCTGCGTGGCTAGCCTCTCTGACATGTAGAAAGAAGTTTGGGAAGTTAGTATGTTCAGTTTGTTTGTGTCAATGATAGGCTCTGTTCTGAGAGTGCAGGCTGAAATCCTGCTAGCTCTAAAGGTAGCCATTTTGGTCAAACAAGTTTGATGATCGTAGCTCAGTATGATTCTACAGACCTTTTGTATCTTATGTAATTTTTGTGATATAATATACATCTACTAATTTACAAAAAAAAATATTGATGTGTAATAAAATAGAACGTGGGCAAGTATACGCAAGGTGGTTGGGGAACCTAGGGCGTTAAACATCTAATTAGTGTAATACTACTAAGTTAAGAACTATACAGGGAAATAAAACAAAGGTGAATAAAAGAAAACATATGTAGTCATCGTAGTTGGAAGAGTGGTGGATTACCTCATCATACAACATTGTAATTATCGAGCATAAAAGAAGAAAATTATAAGGAGGGGTTATGAAATATATGTAATAATGTGCTATAGAAATAGAGCTTGGATAGACATATGATGGTATGTTTAGAAATAAATAAGCTTAACTATGAAAGTGAGCTGGGTTGAGTGTAGGAGGTGAGAAAAATATTAGGTAAAATGTAATTATTACATTTATCTAATATTTATGCCTACATTCATCCACTTTTTACTAACTTGCGAGAAACATTGGGTAAAATATAAAATTATAATATTATATTTTACTCAATATTTCCCCTCAATTGGTTCACTTTTTATTGTAATTTTTCTTTATATTTGAAGTTTGAAACTAAAACTCAACTATAAAATTAGTAGGGGTGAGGGGAAATATTGAGTAAAATGTAATATTTAGGTTTGGGGGTGATGGGAAATATTAGGTAAAATGTAATAATATTACGTTTTAATTAGTAATTCCCCCAACCCTGGCCACTTTTCAGTGAATGGTAGTAGTAATAAATATTGGGTAAAATATAATATTTCCTCTTACCCGATCCACTTTTTATTATAAAAATTCTTTATATTTGAGATTCATAAGTAAACTTAACTCCTATATAAACATTTGATACAAGTATGGTAAAGATGTTGTAATGTTTAACATTTGACTTGGTCAAAATAAAAAACATAAAATTAATAGTTATATCTATATTAATAATAAAATAAATCTAGGTCCATCTTAACTCCGTATCTATGGAGAGCAAAGAGGGATCACATTTCTTGAGATGCAAACCTCTTTTAAACTAAAAAAAATGATCCCTATCAACCCTTGATACATTTGACACAAGTATGGTAAAGATGTTGTAATGTTTAAAATTTGACTTGGTCAAAATAAAATAAATAAACATAAACATAAACATAAAATTAATACTTATATTTCTATTAATAATAAAACCAATCTAGGTCCATCTTAACTCCGTACCTATGGAGAGCGAAGAGGGATCACATTTCTTGAGATGCAAACCTCTTTTAAACTAAAAAAATATTGATCCCTTGATAGATCAAACTTAAAATATATCTAAGCAGATTTATGAATAACAATACAGTATTATTTTTATTAGAAATATCTTTTAAAATGGAAGATATAAATTAAATGTATTCATATAAATTTTTAATTTTTAGGATTGTTAGCATTAATGGAGAAAGTTAGCTTTCCTATGTTTAAGTGTTTGTTGCTTTAGAATAGGATTGAGATCCTATTTGTTAGGGAGTGGTTCAAACCACCCGATATGGTGAAAGCCTATATATTTGAGGCTTATCTGACTCAAGTGATATAGTGCATGTATGAGTGTTTGTACATTCTCCAGGTATCTCACCTTGAGAGCCATTTACGTAATATATTCATATTTTATCATGATATCATAGTTGCAAGGTTGTCGATCCTAAAGCTGAGTGAAGAGTGCGACTAAGGCAAAATCATCACTAATTTTAGGTGCACAAACACGCCGACCCCACAGTTACACTTCCACGCATTTTCATTTTATTGATAATCGCATATATGCGGTGTATAGTCGGGAAGACTTGGCGAATCCGTGGTGCTAACTCGCACCAACCTAGTTTGTTGCGTATTATTGCGAGGTGGCTGTCGTTTGGGAAGAGAGAAGTCATGTGGAAGGATTGTCGTGATGCGTGCTTGAAAGATCTGTCTAAAGGCTGAGTGCTTGAGTTGTCCACAAGCCTACGTGAGTGCTTGTGCCGTGGATTGGTGTGGAGTGCGAACAGGTTGCTGCAAACCGCCGAGGAGGAATAACTGTGGAGATCTACCATGGTTCAGGTGGAATTCTGTGAAATAGTCAGAGCTTGGAGCGTCGAGGAAATTTTCCAGACCGATTGCATTTTCTAGACTGATCTTGTCTACCGACGAGCTGTTTTGCAACGGCCGCATTTTCCCTATCAAACCCTCCGGCGTCGTTCCTCAGAAAATGCCATTTCTCAATTTTGAGGACCGAAGCAAAGTACAATCTTTTGTGACTTTAAAGAAAGGCAATAACACTGAGTGTGAAACAAAATTGGTGAGCGCCTGTGAAACGGAAGGATGAAATAAGGGGTCATAAACATTTGTTGCCAATCTGATGCTTGCAATGCAAAGCAGGATGAGGAACACCTCCCTCAAAGTATGCTTGTAGACCAACATGGCTTCTGTTAACACGCGTCGACTGATGCTGCTACAACATTAAAATTTGAATAAAGATAATGCCAAGGTTGTGCCTCGAAAGTTCTGCAGCGGTCTTCTTGCCATTACCATATCACTTCTACGGGTTGCTATAAATCCCCCAGCAAGTAATTCATGAATCGGTGGGGGCTTTCAGTTTCCACAAGAGCTTCATAATTGCACATGGCAGAAAAGTGAGTAGCATCAGAAGATCCACTAACCTTGGATGCAATGTTTTCCTAATAGTTTGTGTCTTCTTTGGCATTTGGTGGCTCCACATCTGAAGAAGTATTGGCCATTGTTACAAATTCTGTAAAGATTGTTGGATTTCGAAAGACTTTCAGTCTAACTGTGTTGGTGAGCATTGGCTATATAAATTGTTTTTTTTTAGAATATAATTTTGAATTCAATTCCCTTTGTCGTATTGGGGAACAGTTGGACATTTTGTCAATAAGGGTTAAGTATGTGGTAATTGTGGACTTTACTTTATCCAATTTCATATTCTCTTTGAACCACTGGACTAAGCATTTGGATAGCAACGATCTGGTATTGTTGCCAGCAGATTTGTCCTGGAAATTTAAGAGTAACCTAGAAGTTGCAAGTTGTGGAGATCTGAAAACCAATTGGGTAAATTTCTCTTCTAAGTTATTATATGCCACAATGAAAATGTGAAAGTTCGTGTTGATTTGAACCCATCTTCAGAAATATGTGCATCAGAATTAGATATTGATAGCGTTTCCAACTTGTGAGAGGTCGTTTTGTTGCTCATCACCAGAGCCGAGGGCACTAAGACCGACGTGGCACATAAGCCACAGTCTACAAGGTTCTACAGTTGAAGAGTTGCCAAAGGGAGAAGTTTCCCGTCTACCTGGAAACGGGGTTGTTGGAGCTCGTTAGAGGATCATGTGGAGTCGAAAAGAAATCTCGAAGCAAGATAAAGGGAGATAAGCTGGACTTCAACAACATGTATATTTTTTTAGATATTTTTTATTCTGATGATGATGATTTTCTCATGTGGGCATTTGGAAGCATTAGCGTGGGTAGTATGTTCGAGTCAGAAGAAATTTCATAAAAACAATGTGGTTCTATTGATGATCATGAGAATCAAGAGGCACAAGCTGTTGTGCAAGATCCTCAGATTGAAGACACACGAGCTGATCTTCAAGACGGGTGTAAAGAGGAACAAAGTGTTGAATATCAATGGGACAAGCCACATGAAACTGATTGCAAAGACATGGCAGAAGAACACAAAGCTAGAGAGAATTTAAATTGTGATGATATCATTAATATTTATGTGTGTGCAGATGTTACATCAATGCATGATGAAGACATCATAGCTGACTTTCAAATGGTTGACACCGGAAATAGTGAGAGGGAAAATTCTCCTTTCCAGCCTGTCATAATCTTGAGAAGGGTAAGAATAAGAATTCAAGCTTTCCATCATTACGGAAGAAATGAGGTGAAGAGACATCACTACCTCATGGCGAGGAAAGCGAAGATGAAGCCTCGACTCAAGATGAACAAGCATGGGCTCTACTGCAAGAAGACAAAAATGAAAGCTCTATCTTTTACCATTGTAAGCTTAGGTGAGACTGGGACCAGTAGGTGTCGTATGTCATTTGAGTTTTTTAGTGAACCCTTTCTCCATAAAGGGGGAGTGTTAGCATTAATGGAGAAAGTTAGCTTAGCTATGTTTAAGTGTTTGTTGCTTTAGAATAGGATTGAGATCCTATTTGTTAGGGAGTGGTTCAAACCACCCGATATTGTGAAAGCCTATATATTTGAAGCTCATCTAACTCAAGTGATATAGTGCATGTATGAGCGTTTGTACACTCTCCAGCGATTTTGGTAATATATTCATATCTTATCAAAAATAACATTAAATTAACTAATAACATTAAATTGCAAATTTTAAAACATAATATTATATTAAGTGATATCTTTAGCGTAAAGATTATAGAAATACATATATACATAGTATTGTAATGGTGTTTTTTTTAAATATAGGTGTCAAATTTGTTAGGAATTTCAAAAATTTCTGGAAAATAGTGATTCTTTTTTCAACATCTAATCTTCCACTGAATTTTAACAAAAACAGCCCATGCTTATTGGAATTCCTCTACTAAATTACACGTCGAGATCAATCGATGCTAGATTTTGAACCACTTCCAAACAGCTCAGTTTTTAAGCACACGGTGCGCGTGGGGCATATACCTTTCTTTTGCATGCCAAATTCTATTCCATCACACTAATTGCAGATTAAAAAGAAGTAACTCTTCCTACCGAGGGAGGACGGGTAGACTGTTCATATATGTTGTAAGACAATCAAATTCGAACCAAACTCAAACGTATATTCATTAAACTCAATGAATGATGTACAATGTGTACATATAAATACAACAATAAATTGTTGAATTAGTTTCGAGCTCTTCCTGGACTCTAATAACTTATCACTTGAACACAAACCTAATCCCAGGATTAGCTTTCTAACATTCCTCCCTTAATCTGAAGGGATGTATCAAAGCCCAAGAATGAGTGTTCAAAATGAAAAAATGCATCTCAGCCAAGACCTGAATAGGTTTTAGAAATGGTTTTTAAGGATAACCACAAGCCGAACATGGTGGTTTTTAAGAGAAAACCACAAATGATACTCACATCTAGAACCTTCATAGCATTTCTCAGACCAGTATAAAAACATGCCAAAAGCATGTAATCATGCTCATTCTCATAGAGCATAAATAAAAAAATTATGTCTAAAACTCTGAACTCAGACTCTAGACTGTAGCAGCAAAATTATGACCTCTGTCTCAGGCTCACTTGACAAATCTTCGAACCTGTAGCAGACCCTCAACAATTCCCCTCTTGTCGGATACATGTTGAGAAGTATTCTTCTTCACTGCAAGGTTGATCAACACTCTCAAACATATTCTGCGGTATGACTTGTAAATCTTCTTGTCTGTTTTTAACCAATTCCATGAAACAATCCATCTGAAATTTAGTTTTTCTCTAATACCATTGTAAGACAATCAAACCGGAAACCAAACTCAAACATATCTTAATTAACTCAATGAATGATGTGCAATGTGTACATATAAATACAACAAGAAACTGTGGAATCAGTTTCCAAGTCTTCTTGGACTCTAATAACCAATCCCCCTAACCCAAACATAATCCTGAGAATTAAATGTCTAACATATTTTCCACTCTCCTCTTCCCATTTTTGAAATAAATAAATAAAATTAAAATTAAAAATTACTCTCAATTGCACCATATTTTAAACTTAAAAAATCCACTAAACACTTATTTTCATCTTATATATTTTTATTTATATTCCATATTAAAATCAAATATTATTAAAAATAAAACTATACACCATTAAAACTCTACCAAATAAAAAATACTCTACCAAATAAAAAATATATATATATTTCGACTCTCCATCTCCCCATATATCCGAATTGCGAGGAGAGAAAAAAAAAAAAAAATTCCACTCTTCATTAAAAAAATATTACTTTTTGGCTCTTCATTGTCCCAGATGCTAAGCTTTTACAGATGGACCCCTTGCACTGTGTCTAAACAATGCTATGATGGCGTCTTAGTTGTTTGATTAGCCCAATGAAAAGATGTTAAATGACGTGTAATAGAGTTCTCGATTGGAATATGTGGATTGTTTAGTTAGATTGTTGTGTTGGCAGGGGTACGTCTTGAATTGTTTAGTAGATTGTTGTGTAGCTCGTTTTTTTTTTATGGTTTATTTGTGCATGGCAAAGGCTAACCAGCTTGTCATAGGGCATTAAATGCCCTGGTACATGCATGTTCTATAATTAAATAACACACAGTTTTTGGTGGCTACATAAATTAAAAATAAATGCTGTGTGTTATTTTGTTATAGAGCATGCATGTACCAAGGCATTTAATGCCGTATAGCAAGTTGGTTAATCCTTGCCGTGGGCATACATATTTTTGACATCTTTATCGTTGTAACTCTGTGTAGTTAATATACCTTACCTTTGGTTAAGCAAGGTAAGCTCCATCGTAATTAAATTAAATAAAAAATATTAATGTAGTATAAATTTTTTAACTTACTTAAAAAGAAAGTAGAAGTAAATATAAACTCAGTTTTTAAGCACACGATAAAATCTATCCCATCATAGTAATTGCTGATTACAAAGAACCAACTCCTCTACCGAGGGAGGACAGATAGAGTGCTGACATCAGCTGAGGGTCTCCTTGTATACGTAATAAACAACGGGCATGCATGAAATAATAAGCATTATGCAGCAGAAACTCATAATGGTTGTAGGGGCAATAAGCAACAGCTATGGATTCATAGTACATACTAGTCTTTGCAATTAAGGTTACATTAGTTGTTGCATTGATCTATCCGTCTTCTCGGCAGGGGTTCATTTGAAGCTCCCTGACCGACCAGTGAATTGGAAAATGTAATGTCGCTGTAAACGCTGTCATTTACTATTTAATTACCATGGGTAACATCTAAAAAAGGGTTAGCCAGCAGGACCATATTGTGATTAGTTGGTAACTAATTGAAAATCAAACCAAGAAATGTTTCAGGTATGGTAAGGGTTTTGGGGAGAGCGCACCTTTGGCACCACTTTCTGAATTGAGGAAGAGCATGCATTATGACTGCTAAAATATGAAACCAAAGCAAACATTTGGTATGCAGCAATGAACACAATTCAATATGTGATGGCAACGATGTTTAGGAATTGGTGACAGGGGGAGAGCTTTGAAACATCGGAACTGGACTCTTCTCCTGCACTCGAGACACAAAGATTTTGTCTTTCCACTAGAATTAGCATGCGACACAATGCATTGTGCGTTAAAAGTTAAGTAGCTTTGTTATTTTCTTTGAATAAATTATACTAGATTCTTGCTAAGTAGCCAAGACATACATGTCATGTAATAGTCATCGTATTGACATTGTGAGTATAAAATAGAATTACTATGCTTGATATTTTTTATTCTTATATAAGTTATATGGATACGCAAAATAGAAATACCATCTTTGATATTTCTTGGAGAGGAAATGTGTTATTTGTATGATAGAAAAATATAAATATTGTGTTTGGTCTTTTGAAAGGAAACATGATTTTTGCATCCATGAAAAATACACATATGTTGTTCGATTTTTTGAAAAGAAATATGCATGTAAATAATATAATTATTATGTTAGACCTTGGAAGATAAACAAATAATTGCATATAATAACTGCATTAATTTTCTTTTGGAAAAATACATATATCCTTACGCAAAAAATAATAACTAACACATTAGTTTTATTTTAGAACAGAACATGTAATTGCATGTACAATAGAAATTGTAAATAACCCTAACTTGGAAAAGATGTTTTTTGCACAAAGGACTTGCATTTGCATGCACAATAATGGTATCTATTATGATAGATTTCCCTTAGAAGGGGGCATGCATTTGCATGCATAATAATAATAATAATATTTATTGTATTGGAAAGATTACTTAGTTATATGCACAAAGAAAAAGTTGAGGGGCTAACTTTCTTTGAATAAGTTTGATCTAATTACATACATAGAAACCAAAGCTAAGAAGCTAGTATCCTTTAAACGAAAATGGATGGTTATAATGGTTTTCCTTTGGAAAAGAATGTGAGCGTGTGCTTGTGCGAGAAAGACCATAGTAATGTGGTATTTATTTTGACATGTTTTGATAATTATTTGCTTCTAATTAATGAATGAGGAGAGAGAAATTCAGCAGCTAGCTGCTAGCCCTTAACTAAATCTCTTAAAAACTAACAATCACATTAACAATATTTGATTTTATATATACTTCAACTTAAATTTATCAATAATAAATTGTTTTAGCGCTCTAAATCCTAGTATGTGGTAGATGTCAAACATAAATGTTTAGCATTATCCTAGTATGGGGTAGATGTCAAACATAAATGTTTATCATTTAACATTTGACAAATTAAATTTAATGTCAATGTTAGCCTTGTAGAAATTATGCAAATTCTCTACAAATCTACTTCTGAGATTTTTGTAGAAAATGTGACTGTAGATTAACCCGATAATGGAATATACCAAAGAAAAATACTATAGTCTACTTCTACAATCAAACTTGCATAAGCTTAATCGATTTAAGCAAGATCAAGCAGAACACATATAACAGAGAAGAAAAATCAATGCACATGAAACACAGAAGAATACTCTAGGAAAACCTCAGCTAAAAACCCCGCTATCTGTATTATCATACAAAGTGGAAATACATCAGAATTACAAAAATCTTTAGCTCTCACAGCTAGCCAGCTCTCAATACAATCCTCTTGGATGCTCACTAGCAAACAAGGCTTCTCACAAACCTTCTCCTCTACCCTCCAAGCATCCTATTTCCTTGTGTTGTTTCTCCTCAGTGATCCTACTGTTATCAAGTGTAACACTGATCACTCACATTGATCTCACACCCTATAAAACTGCACAATCCTCAAGGAACCTTACCTTGACTGCATGGATGAGTTTTCTTTATAGGAAAACACATGCAACTGATAGTAACCTGTCCTTGACATTTAGCTCAACTAGGTCTTTCTCTGAATAGACATGCATGAGTTTCTGATGAGGGAATCTTCAGTTATCTGGAGTACACATGCATCAACTGACTTATAACTCATAATTAGTTCCTCAAACAGTTTGGAACTATTCTAACTTGACTTAACTCAGTAAACTGAGCTAGCTAATTACAACTCAAATATAACTCAATCTTATCTCCTTAATTAAGGGATAATCTCTTTAATTTAAGGGATAACGGTTGCATGACTGCATAAAGACTTCTAACTTGAATTTCTCCAACTAATTAATCCATAATGAATTAATTAATGATTTCCAAGCAGCTGGTGAGACTAAATTCGAATTTTAAGTCACAATTTTGATTCAAGGACAAATCAAAATTGGAATATACCTTGAAATGCTATCTATACCAATGTTATTTTTAGCATTTCTTGTTGCTATTTTCAACAAGCCCTAATTAAAGATAGATGTCAAACATAAATGTTTAACATTTAACATTTGACAAATTTAATTTAATGCCAATGTTGGCCCTAATTAAAGATAGACGTTGAACATAAATGTTTAACATTTAACAATTGACAAATTTAATTTAATGTCAATGTCGGCCCTAATTAAAGATCGATATAATTATTATGTATAAACAAAAGATAAACTCAACATTGGTGTTAGTAGAGTGTGGAAAGTGGAATTATGTTTGTGAGAAATGGTGAAATAATTAAAGTAAAATAGTTAATTTAATGTTGGTGGGCTCTAGATTTTGAATATAATATTTATTTAAAATATTTAATATAATATTTTATTTTTTTTAATAAAATTGCCCGAGTTTTTTATAGGCTTAGAGGTGTGTAACATGTTAATGTAATAAATATTTTGACTCGGAAAAACTAAAATATGGTAGATATGTGTAACTTAATGTGAAATAATACAATGTAAACATTTTAACAATTAAAAATAGCCTTATAAAAAATAATAATAAATGAAAATAAAAATAACCCATGGTATTAAGAATCTGTGGTATTGACCCATGTTATTCATGTGGAATATAACATATTTAAGGGGAAAATTAAACTAGCCTAGATCCATTTTAGTTTGACTAATTCTTATTAAGGACTAATTCTCATGAACTCTGTTGTGAAACATGGCACTGGAAAAGGCTTATTCCTTAGTTAAGGCCTAATTCTCATCAACTCTGTTGTGAAACATGGCGCTGGAAAAGGCCAAAATCCTTAGTTAAGGCCTAATTCTCATCAACTCTGTTGTGAAACATGGCGCTGGAAAAGGCCAAAAGAAGTCTCGGAGGAAAGAGTATGTATTTTTTATTTAAGTGGAAATAGAAAAAAAATTCATTTTAGAATGTGAGGCCTTCAAAGACAAAAGTTATGTAGATATTATTGTAGCTATCTCTTCGAACAATCTATCTAGCAATGGGTTTGTCGAGAAGCTGGGAGGGTTTATTGTGAGGTTTCCCAGGAAAAAGGCTGAATACATCAACCAGATGAAGAAGCAATTTGTCCCATAGGCTATCTTTAGCCTCGTGTACGTTAAACTAATTTTCTTTCTTTCTTTCTTTTTTAGATACATAAACTAATTTTCTTTATTTCTTTCTTTTTTAGATACATAACTTGTTGTAGAAAATGACTACGTTGAATCCATGTTGCCTATAAACATAATACGTTTTTATGGATATGTTGACACTGGCATTTGTATGGATGTGTTTTATGGATATGTTGACACTCTCATTTGTATGGATGTGTTATGTGGCCCTATGTCTTTTTGTATGTTGTATTTCTATCATTGAATGGATGAATACAAATGTGTATATATGTGCATAGCTTTAGAGCTTCGTGGAGGCTATTGGGTGATTTAGGAAAGTGTTTTTAAAAGTGTCATTCCCATGGATCTAATCAGTGGCCCTATGTATTTTTGTATGGTTTATTTGTATCTTTGAATGGATGAATACATAATGTGTATATATGGGTAGAAGGTTTATAGCTTCCTAGAGGTTATTGGGTGATTCATGAAGATGTTTTTAAAAGTGTAAGGTTAAACAAGATTGCACAAAGTGAATAAGCTTAATGTTACGTTTTCGAGACATTACTAAACTTCCAAACCATTATCATTACATTTTTAAGTGGTTCCATGCACAATAAACTTCCAAACCATTATCATTACTTTTTAAGTGGTTCTAGAATGGATCCCAGGGTGGCGGTTAGTCCATTTGATCGATTCCCAATAAAAAATCCAATAGCCCACAAGGCAAATCGGGGAATCTAACCTCGGCCAAGGCTTTGATACCATGTTAGGTTTTCCATTACACCAAAAACCATAGGCATTAGTAAACTTGCAAACCATTATCATTACCTTTTTAAGTGGTCCCACGGTGGATCCTAGAGTGGTAATTAGACCACATAATGGATTCCCAATGAGGTGAGTGTGAAAATCTAACACTCAACTATGAAAGAGAGTTAAGGCAAGAGAAGGTGAGAGAAATATTAGGTAAAATGTAATTATTACATTTTATCTAATATTTATGCCTACCTTCATCCACTTTTTACTAGCGTAAAATATAATATTATAATATTATATTTTACCCAATATTTCCCCTTAAATGATCCAACTTTTATTGTAATTTTTATTTATATTTGAAGTTTGAAAGTAAACAAACTCAACTATAAAGTTAGTAGGGGTGAAGGGAAATATTGAGTAAAATGTAATATTTAGATTGGGAAGTGATGAGAAATATTAGGTAAAATGTAATAACATTACATTTTAATTAGTAATCCCCCACTGTTGCTCACTATTTACTGAATGACAACACTAATAAATATTAGGTAAAATATAATATTTCCTCTTAGAAAATCCACTTTTTATTAAAAAAATTCTTTATACTTGAAGTTCATAAGTAAACTTATTTCTTATTTAAACATTTTATCCGAGTATTTGTGCTTGATAGAGATCCAGACTAGTTTAGCTCACATTAAAATATTATTTTTGTTAAAAATATTTTAAAATGAAAGATATAAATTAAATAACAACTTCATTTTAAATTGCAAAACAACTTCCAACCTAATCAAATGTATTCAAATAAATTTTTTATTTTTAAAATAACATTACATTAACTAATATCCTTAAATTGCTAATTTTTAAACATAATATTATATTAACGAATATAAATAATATTAACTAATATAGTGCAATATCTATACAAGTAGAAATATTAGAAATACATATATAGTATTGTAGTGGTGTTTTCTATAAAGGTGTCAAATTGGGTTAGCTCTTAAGAATTTCTAAAATATAATGATTTGTTTTTATTTTTTCAGCCAATTATTAAGAATATTTAAATTTGATGTAGAAATAAAATAATCACCATGGAAAATTTATAAAAATTCAAAATCTTGAAGTTAACAACAGTATCTTAAATTTCCAAAAAATTCCACTAGATTTAACAAAATCAATTTTTCGTATTGGAATTCTTTAAAAAAACACGTCGAGATTAACCAATGCTAGATTTTGAACTTCCAATCAAATTCATTCTTAAAGGGAGTTGTCTATAATGCGACTTTTTGGAGATTCCGGTGACGGAAGAAATTGAGGTTAAATCTTGATTTGTTGCAGTTAAAATGATATTTTAACTGCATATTTGGATTCAGCACCCTGAAAAACCCCTGGGACGCTTTTATTGTGTAGAAACTAGCTATCAAACTTGACCAAAAAATTGCTACCGAATTTTGACCAGAAAAAACCACCAAAAAAAGCTTTCAAAAAATGACAACTGCGTTTTAAAGCAAAAGATGCGCGTGGCGGATCTACTAAATGCTATCCCATCACACTAATTGCAGATTACAGAGAACCAAGTCATACCGAGGGAGGACAGGTAGACTGTTCACATCAGCTGAGGGTCCCATGTAATAAATAGTGGGCATGCATTAAATAATAACCTTTGGAGCATAAACTCATAATGGTTGCAGAGCCATGTATTCACATGGGTGCGATGAAGGCTTCATTCGTTGTTTGCATTGATCTGCCCTCCAGGAACTGGTGGGAGTTTTCAAGTTTGACTCTCACTACTACCTAGTTTTCAATCTTGATTCTCATTTATATGTATGTATTGAAATTGCCTTGTGGATGGATCTACAGTTTATCATAAATAACACAACCCAGTTGTGATTTTCAGTGCATTGTGGTATTGCCTCTATTTTTAAGTTGTTCTAACACTTTCGATTTCGCTTTGGCAAAGAGTTGGCTGGTTTTCTTCGAAAACAGAACAATGATGAGCAAACAGTATTCTGGTCAGTTATGGCTCTCAAGGATTCAGCGAGGGATTCGACGGTATGAAAGAGTCAAGAAAAATGAAGAAAAAGAAGTTTCTTGCGAAGAAGAAGATGAGATTTCTCCAGAAGCAGCAGTAACAGGCAGAAATGTGAGACATTTAGTGAGGACAAGTAGGAGGAGGCCGAGGACAAGGAGGAGTAGGAGAGTGCGGATTCGTTTGGTACTGGGCATGGCTCGTCGTCTCAGGTGGACTACTCTGCTCTCACAACTGAAGGTTTCATGGCGTCGTTTTGCCAAGTTAGTGAAGGAGAGCCAATCCCATTTTACAGATCTGTTAGCTGACCATCACCTTTTCCTGCATCTGACTCCGCCCCCTCCCGTTTACTGGTACAATCGTGTTGAAGGAGCAGCAGCAGTAGGTGGTAGAAAGATTGATAGTTTATCCCATGGGCACCCATCATATATGTTGTATATTCTCTAATGTTGTTAATCTGGGGATTATAATAATGGGTTCCCAATAATTCATCTCACTGGATGAAACACATTTAGTTGCTAATGGTCATTGCAAATATGCATTGAATATGGCCAGCATGTGCCGTTTGTACATGGCTGGTTGGGTTTGATTTGGGCAAGAGTTTATCACAACTAATGCAGCCTTGATTCGCCAGGGCGTTATAGTTTAAAATGCCCAATTGTACGTCTCCAAAAGTGAAAAATATAGATCCAGGTTCAGCCAAATAGTAAGTGGCTTATGAAAACAATCGCTGCACTTGTTTTTCTTATGAATGAAAGTAAATTAACACATGCTTTTAAACATGCCTGTGTTTGAGCTTTTTATTACAGCTTTCATGGCTGTAAAATTACTTATCATGAGCTGGTAGAGTGAAGCTTGTTTAGATCTGAAAGTTTTTGAAAAATAAATTTCGAACACCAACATTATATACAGTTATATATTATTAGAAATTACAACAATTAAAAAGATTTTGTGAATGTAATTTTTATCTTAGTAAATTTTTGCAGTTTGTAATCGTGCTTATCAATTAAAATGTTGTAGCTTTCGTGATAAATTGTGTGAGAGAGTCATTATTGGCCTTGGTTAATATATGTATTCCAATTCTTTCTCAGTGGAGATTTCTCGTACTAGTTTTACTATATAATATTTAGTGATTTTTTTATCAATTTAGTTTTTTATTTTGCTTTCATTTTTTCTTCTTCAAAACACCAACCAGTACTATTTTTTTGATTAAAATGTTATAGCCCAAAACTCAAATGGTAGGAGAGAGTTATTGTTGATTTTGATTAATTTAAATATTTTAATCTCTTGGCTAGTAGAGGTTTCTTTGACATATTGTCAAGGTTTTACCACAAGTATGTTATAGCCCAAAACTCAAATTGTGTGAGAGAGTTATTGTTGACTTTGATTAATATAAATATTTCAATCCCTTGCCTAATGGAGGTTTCCTTGACACATTGTCAAGGTTTTACCATCAATATGTTGTGACTACTTTATAAATTCAGTTTTGCATTTTATGTGCATTTTTCCTTCGTGTTGAGTTCATAGACTCATTCTACAGTTCAATATGATGTGTAAGTCTATAAATTTATTCCAATTCATTATCAAAATTGAAATTTTGCTATGTCTCCCATTTCACTTTTTAAATCTAAAAATTAAATAAAAGCTGTAAAATAACTATAATAAAAAAAATTAAATTAAATAATGAAACGTGGTGGAGGCACCCGTATGCCATGAACATTAACACCATCTAACCTTGAATCGATTTCCCCATGTTCCGATTGGTTGCGTGAAATCCATGGTACTCTCCTGGGTTAGAAATCCACATTATACCAAACTCTATCCCAAGCCACCTCTACACAATTAATAAACTGAGAGATGTTCAGATTTAGTAGGATACATTTATTTAAATTTGGTTTCAGACCAAGTTAGGAGAGAATGTAAAATTTGAAAAAAGTTTGTATATAGAGATTTAAGAGATTTATTTTTTAAGTTATAGGAAGATCTTGAGTTAAGATGGATCAAAATCAGTTTATCTAAAAAACATCATTGAAATGTTTTAACCAAATTTTTTTAAACTTCCGTGTGTGTAAGACAATGAAATATTTTGTTTATGATTAATATGGTTTTTAATTTGCTATTAATTAATATTTTTCTTAAATGCATGAATCTAACTCCATGTTCATGCCCTTTTTTTTAATTGTTAAACACATGCTATTTGTCAACTCTAGGTTATTTGGATGTAAAAGGCATCTATTCATAAAATAAGAAATTTTTTTATTGAGCTAAGGCAACTGAGTATGGTGGAGATGTTGTAACATAATGTCATGTCATGTCTTGTAAATGACAATAAACTTTTTAACTCAATCAAAATAAAAGTAAAAATAAAAATAACTCTATGAAAAAAAATAATAATAATAAAAATGACCTATGGTATTGAGAATCTATGGTATTGACACATGGTATTCATGTAGAATAAACCAATCTCAAAGGGGAAATTAAACCAGCGTAAATCTATCTCTACTAAATCTGAAAAACTATTTTAAAATGAAAAGAGATTTGAGAGTTAAGATTAATATAAGCTAGTATATATAAAATTAAAAATAGTATATACACACATTTGAACAAATTTTAATAATCAAATCACTAAACAAAATAGGTTTTTTCACATATATACATAATAAAATATCACAACAACTTTTCATATAATTTGATTTTAAATTTCTTAAAACTAACACTTATATTGGTAATATTCGATTTTATATATATTAAATTTAAATTTATTTATAATAAATATTTGTATTTATTACGAACTATATTTCCTAGTAAATTGCAAACCACTTTTCAACATAATCAAAACACTTTTCAACCTAAGTTTTTAATTTTTAACACAACATTACATTAACACATTAAGTAATATATTTAAATTTTTTATTTTTAAACATGATATTATATTAACTAATTCAATTCAATATGGAGTAGTGTGGAATGGCCCATGATAAACTGTAGATCCATCCACAAGGCAATTTCAATACATACATATAAATGAGAATCAAGATTGAAAACTAGGTATTAATGAGAGTCAAACTTGAAAACTCCCACCAGTTCGTGGAGGCAATTCCTATTTCCAACTCCATAGCAAAGTTAATGCTATGGAGGTACTCTGTCAGAGCCCGGAACCCGGCGACAGCATGGAATTCCGGCCTCGCTCCACGGCTCAGCTCTGGCTCCAAGATGTGATCGATAAGACAGAATGCAGAATACACATTCAATGCCAACTCCGTGCTGATTTCAAATGCTATCTCCCCGCCCAAGATTTCAAAATAAAGAGTTGCGCGCCAAGGTTTTCAAATGACTCTGAATTTTTAAACCGGGTGGAGAATTCTTGAACCAAAAACTACAGTTCAGGTAATGCCATAGCACGCCTCCTTGTTGCCCACCCACACAGAGTTAGCTAGGCGGACGACGTTCCTCAACGCAGAGGTGGAGAAGGTGATAGTGGAGCTTCGAAAAGCATCTACGATAGCACATGGCCTCTGACGCAAGCCTGCTCCTAAACTCATGGACTCATGTAGGGCTCTTTGTTGACTGAGATTGGAAATCAGGGCTATGAGGCACAGTTAGAGGAGCAGTGCCTAATCGAGCCATGTGTGCCGCAGGAGCCATTTTTGCACACGAAGCGACAGGTGCGTTTATTAGCCACTGCGGGTGGAATTCGTGTCTGGAGAGCATGGTAGCAGAGGTTCCGATAATCATGTTTCCTGTGCAGGTTGACCAGACGACTAATGCTCTTCTTTTGGCAAGGGAAGAAAAAGTAGCAGTGGATATGAAAACTGTCAAAGGGGTTGTTGGAAGGAATGAATTGGAGAGGGCAGTGTGGAGTTTAATGAGTGTCGAAAGTGTGGAGGTGAAGCAGAGAGTGGAGGCCGTGAGTAAAGCTGTCGTTTATGCCATTTTCTATAAGGACGAAGATGCTTGGAGAAACTTGGATTCATTCATTCTATATGCAGTCAGGTGAATTTTGATCACTCAACAAACAAATATCGCTCTGTTTTTTGTTTATTTTGGTGTGGTTGTGCACCATTGGTATGGACAGGCTTCAATTTCATGGAGTCATAATAACCCTGACATTGAATTTGTTGTCAGAAATTCCATGAGAATTAGACTTTAGTTAATGTGGTAAATTCAAATGGATCCATGAGGACATTTGCTTTAGCGTTTTCCTTTGAACACAATTTTTTTGAATGGTTATTTTTTAATGCCAACTGTAAAAATGTAAGAAGTAATACTCATTTCGTTATGCTTTTTCTGCCCTGAAAAAATACTCATTTCGTTAACAACCCAGAATGAGATAACCTTAATGACTCAAACAAATTCGTATCTCAGGTTATTGGATTCCCTTTTTTATTACATTGACGCCATATAGTTTAATGTGCGAGAATTAATGATGGTGCTTGCAAGTCCTCTCATAAAAATGGAACGGGTTTCTGTTCATTATGAATTCAGACCCATTGTTTAATTTACTTGAATATCTCGACTTTGATTACTGTCCATTGTTATTGTTCGTTCAGTTACAGTGCCCAAACTTACAAAAGTTGCTGGCATCGATTAATTTCTCGGATGTATTCGTCTTCGTAATATTTTCCCATTCAAACATAATTAGTTTATCTTATTACTAAACTTTATAATGAGTGGTAATGGAAATCATTTTTTTTCTCAAAAGATAAATGGTAATGAGCCCATGGATCATTCTATATTTAGTAAAGGAATATCTACAACAATATTCTAAATTTCGTAAAGGAATAACTACAACAATATTTGTGGTCTGAAGTATTCAAAATGATTTCCACCATCATGTCACATGTATTTTGAAAGGCAGGCCAAGTAAGGATGCCACACTTTAAAATAGAGTGGAGGTTCAGATTCTTGTAGAAGTTGTATGGGTTGCACTCCGAGTTGAAAAAAAATGTTGAAAAATTGTTACTCATCATAAAATTCATAAAATTTGGATTTCATGTTTTGGTTTGAAGATATTCTTGGAAAGTTGGTTGTAGCATTGGACACTCACCATCTTTGAAAAAAATATCATGGTTAAATGTGGATATGATGAGTGAAAAGATATACATATACGAATAAGTAGGTAATAGAATTTATTGATTTTATTTATTTAAAATATATTATCTAGTATAAAAAAATGTAAACTAAAGAAATTTAAATTAAAATATAAAATTTTTATTTATAAAAATGTCAGAATAGAATGTTGGCTTGGATTGCCAGTGATTGAGTATTTTGTTAAGGCACTCCTTGATGTGAAGTCATCGGTTCAATTCCCTTGTTAAAGATGTATTCTTACCAAAACCACTAAAAAAAGTGGAAATATAATTAAAATTTGGGTATTGGAATTAAAATAATGATTTTCTTGATTAAAAATTTATATATAGTTAAAAGTTCATGTATAATTTTTTTTTAATAATATTTTATATCTTTTTAAAAATAAATAAATTTAAACAATTATCATGTTGAAATTAATAAAAATAGTTCATTTAATGAAAAGATCTAATATTCTCACTTTTATTATAAATGTTATTTTAAATAGTTAAGACAATCAAAAGATATATCTATTTTTAAAAATTATGTGTTTAAAATTAGAAAACAAATTTATAATTTTTTTTTTCTAAATATTATATCTAAAAATTTATAATCAAAATAAATATACTAAAACATTAATAGAAAATACATTCTTAAGATATAAAGTATTGAATTTTCAAACAATATGAACAAGTTATAAAATTCATGTTCATTTTATGATGCATATATGTTATTTACATATCCATGATTACTAGTCCATTTCCAAACTAAAAACTTCTTAAGGCAAACTTTTTTAAATAATGTTTGAACATATGATTAAGCATTATAAATTTATTAAACAATGCCAAAGCATAAAATTAATCAATATGGAATTTTAATTACATCACTGTTCAATATCAAAGAGAGCTCAAATGCTACATTGATGGGGTGTTAGGCTTAGGGAGTTTCAATGAGCATGCAAAGCAGGGAAATGTGGCGGTTGAGTTTGAATGTGTGGTAAGCACAAATGACAAGGTTAAGGGACATCAAAAGGTTGAGGGTCTCAACTAGTACCATGAGAAGACATTCACCCTGAATACAATATCATTTACAAAGATGAAAATAACTTATAGATTTAGTGTGATGTGGGCATATAACATATTTCAAGGCTAAAGTTTTTATTTATGCTCTATGAATCCTCTTCTAAACTATCTAGTTTGATGATTTCTCTACTTTGGATTTCCTATATTGGTTTTAGTGGTTCTAGGGGATAAAGGTAAGGTTACGGAAGCTTGGCAACAACGGTAGACTAGAAATTGAATTGTCTTCTTGCTTGGGGTTTAGCTTTAATAACAACTACTTCAAAAGGATTGGGGAAAAGGAAAAAAATGTGTTTGGATTTAAAGGAACAAGTCAACTCAAGGTTTTGGGTAGTGTTATGTGACCCATGTATAGGGATATATGATGAAAACACACAACCGGTTCATGTGTCAATTCCCAAAGGAGGTTAAGGCTAGCATAGATGACATTAATATGAAGGATCAACAATGGCGAGAGGGAATGTATATGGCTCACATTCTAATGGAGATTTAAGGTGTCTAGGATATAAGAAATTCCAGGACTGGGGAGAAAAGATACTTTAGATTAGCATAAATATATTGGGATATGAGAGACATGGTAGTGTATGGCATAGCTCCAAAAATGTTTGAGATTGTAGAGTTTCGACATCTCTTACTTTTTGAGAGTAAATTTGATGAATCTGTCCAAGGGATATTTAGAATATCCCAATATTAGTTAAACATGCAATAGAATGGGTTGAGCATGCAAATGATTATGAAGGCTTAAGCAAGTCAAAGTGCTCTGAGGAAAATTCAATCCTAATTCAAGAGGATTTGCTCCCACCTTTGTCTAGCTTAGCTTGTACTTTGTGTTCTCAAAATCCTAGCTAATGCAAGATGGAGGTAACTTAAGGACTCCCTTGGAGTATCATCCTTCATCTACTAATTTTTAGATTTATCTTGTTTCGATTTGATGTGTTTTAGTACTGCTATGTAGGGTAATAGCTTTGTCCCAATTTTAGGAGGTGGCCTCGAAAGTTACAGTGTTTTTTTTTAATCATAAAATCATCAAATTTTTCTATTATTTCTATCAACCAATTTTTTTTGGAATTGTAGAACAACTTGGTTTCCCATGCGGCTATATTATTTTGGACTATTACAAGGGCTTGATGTCCACTTTGGCAAGCCCTCCTAGACTCTGCGTATTTTGTATATATTGTGTTATGCAATTGAAATGGAAAGTGTGTGTGTATAGATATGTGTGTGTGTGTGTGTTTTTAAAAATAAATAAATTTAGATAATTATAATGTTAAAATTAATGAGAATCTCACTTGATGAAGAGATTTAATATTCTCACTTTTATTATTACATTTAAAAAAAAAAATGTTTTTTAAAATTGAGATCAAGAGAACTGATGCAGCAGGCAACCCAAGGTCAGTAGTATACTGGATCTCAGTCTTCCACATCCTCACATACTCTCCATACACATACTCTGAGTTCATAGAGCTGTTTCATTAATCTTTTTGGAATTACTAAAAAGCTTTTTAATAATAAGTATTATTATTAATATTACATAAGTCTTTTTTGGTCCTGAAGATGATGGGAGGTAAAGAGAACTATTTAATATTAATAATGAATCTTATTAATAAAAAGTTTTAAAAATTTAGGAAAATATTAATGAAATGTTGAATGACATGTAATTATTTCATTTCACTGTATCATAGTTATATCATATTTATTTTAAAAAAATGTAGTTTCTAATGTATTTATTGCTTAAATTAAATATTCATTTTTATGAATATTTCAATAATTTTTAGAAATAAAATTTAAAAACTTTTTCTCAATATATTAAAATTATATCATGTTTATTTAATGAAAAATGCAATTTCTAATGTCTTCATTGCTTGAGTCAAATATTCATTTTTGTGAATATTCCAATAAGAAATGTTATGGATATTGCATTTTCCCATATAAAGTTGTGTAACCTTTGAAAAATGAAAATTTAATTATAACTAGCAATTGCACTAGATGTTGCAAAGGAAACTTAGTTAGGCATAAATTTGAAGAATCGTGATATATAAAAGATCAATATATAAAAATAAAAATAAAAAAAATCAATGCAAACAAAATTTTGAAAAATAAAACATATAATTACCATTTTATCATTAGAAATATCTTCTACATTCTACATCTCCATTCTTTACCCTTTTACATTACAAAGTTATCAAATTTATCTGAAACAATTTCTAACATGAATCATATCCCATATTACATATTAAAAAAATTAAATAATTGGTTAGTATTTCATTAAAATTATCATTTGAACCAGATTTAATAATTTTCATATTATATTTTGAAATTATCATTATATTAAGTAATATTGGAAGATAAAACCTTATCACCAATGGCAAATAAACAATTTTCCATTCCAAATTACCATTTGTAGATGAGTGGACCATCTCTGTGGGAAATATCAAGAGAGCACAATTTCCAGATGGGTGGACCATTCGAGATCTATTTTTGGGAAATATTAAGAGAGCACAATTTCCAGATGAGTGGACCATTCAAGATCTATTTTTGGGAAATATTAAGAGAGCAAAATTTCCAGATGGGTGGACCATTCGAGATCTATTTTTGGGAAATATTAAGAGAGCACAATTTATAGATTCATGGAGACAAGATTGATGAATTGATTGAAACACTTCATACATATGGATAGATCCTTAGATAAGACCTCAATCTAAATGAGACCACCTATCCATCTACAAATAATGGGTAACATGTCTTTTCATTATTGATTTGTTAACAAACCCTGGATACCATGTATAATGTGTCATTTCATTATTGATTTGCTAACAAACCCATGCTTTGTTTGCCTATTTCAACTTCAAGGCCCAAACTGTGACAGTATGAGATAAGGAAATCATCTCATCCTAGGATGGGGACAATGGGGACAAATCTAGACAGTGTAATTGTACACCATCTTGAAATGCTTACAAAAAAAATGTGTATCACATGTAAATTCAACATTACAATCCTATAGTTTGCTATTTAATTTTAATTAAAAGGAAAAAATGAAAAAACGTATTGCATTTTGTGTGATGTGATTACACTTGCACTTAGTTAATCACAACTGCATATAGCATTCTAATCATGATAGAACAAAATCAAGATATAAATCACAATCTTCCTGAAAGCGAGACTTTATTACAAGTAGAGGGGCACATTGAACTACAGAATATTTGGTTTAGATATCCATCTCGAAAACAAATTGTCTTTCAATATTTTTACCTTTCTATTCATGCTGGCAAGACAATAACACATGTTGGTCATAACGGATTTGGAAAAAGCACAATTATTTCCATATTTAAACGCTTCTATGATCCCTATGCAGGTCATTTTCAACCCTCTCCTATCAATGAAAACATCTCTCAATAGCCACTCTCTTTTCCAAAATAGACAAATACTAGACATCATTCAACAGATAGAAGTGAAATATGAGAAAAATTCCAGTAGTTGATACTTCCGTATATGCCCAATTTTCGTATATGCCCACATCTTCCGTATATGCCCAGTTTCCGTATATGCACACATCTTCCGTATATGCCCAGTTTCCGTATATGCCCACATCTTCCGTATATGCGCACATCTTCCGTATATGCCCAGTTTTCGTATATGCCCACATCTTCCGTATATGCGCACATCTTCCGAGGTTGGCTTTGTGCACGTTCGTGTAGCTCGTTTGCCCGGGTCTCCCTTGTTTTAATTTATGGTTGTAATGTTTCATAGTACACTTTTGGTACATGAACAACATATTTGATGAAACCACTTGAATCTTAATACTTTGTTAGGACAAATAGTAACTAAATTGTGATCTTTCATAGATTTTAATTGATGGTTGTAATGTTTCATAGTACACTTTTGGTACATGAACAACATTTATGATGAAACCAACCTAGATTGTGATTATGTTTTTTCTTGGATGTTGGCTTATCAATACTTAATTATTTGTAATGTGATCTAGCAATGCTTGTAATGCATGTCTCTATATAGTTCATTTATTATGAAGTTGAAATGCTTGATTTTGGTTATTATACTGAAAGACACTTCCATATTCAGTATGTCACCATATCAATGTCGTTACCTTTAAAAAGATGTAGGAAACTAGTGTTTAATGGAAGTACCACCGAGAAACCCTTGGGTATACTGCAAGAATCAAATGTATAAGAAAACTCAGTCTATAATCTGCAAGAATCGAATGTATTGAATGTAAAAGGGAGCAAGGCCACCGAGAAAAATCACAGTCTATGAGTAATATTTAAACTCATATAATCATTGAATATTCAATGGAATATACAAACTGTTGAATATTCAACCACTAGCAATCTTCTCACTCGTCTCATATTCAACGATAGAAATGAAATATGGAAGCATCAGTGCCTTAACACTCACATTGGACAAAACTCTACTTTGTTGCATATACAACGCTTAACCGTCAGATTCCAAGCATCAGAGCAACAACATCTTTGTCACACAATATAATTATTTTGTCACTTACCCAATGAATCAAGGTCAGTTTTTTCTATCAGAAAAAACAACCTATCTGTCACATATCTGATAGGTCACCGTTAGCCTCAAAGCATCAATGCGACAACACTTTTTTCGCAATATTTACTTATTCCTTCGATGACCTGACACTTAAACATCATTTTTTTCCGTCAGGCACAACAACATACATGTCAAATATCCATTGAGAGACTCATACACGACCAACCCGATATGCGACGTTTTATTGGTTAGATAGATGACGGTTTGTAGCATCACATAACCGACTTATAAATGTTGGTATTTTAAGGACCATTTCAAGCTTATGTGTCAGATAATCGACACCTGTACAGTCACATATCCAATGGTAGCTAAACTGTCAACTATTTGACTGAATTCCAATGACATTTTGATAAACACCACTGCGTTGGATAACCAATGCCAATAAGTCACATATCCAACTAATCGTCATTAGATTTTGGCCCCATTTGTACTAGTGCGTCATGAGCCAGAAACCCCAAGTGAAAGTACCCTAGATATACAAAATGTTGAAAATGCATATCTAACAAGATAGAATGAAAGCATGACACACATGAGGATGAACATGAAATTTGTGCAAGCCCCAAAGGTGGAAATTTAGCATGTTGAATTGAGGCTGTGAATGAGAAGTGTGTAATTTGTGATCCTAAAGGTCCGAGTGGTATCAAAAAAAAATCTTGAGGGCTCCTGCATGGTATGCCTGAAGTTCCAAACCAGGGCGTATAAAAGTGTGGTGGGGCCCACAATGCCACCTCATTTGAGCGTATAAAAGTGTGGTGGGGCCAGAATGCCACCTCATTTGATATTTGATGAGTTGGAAATCAATGAGTCGTCGAGTGTTCCTAATGTTGTTTGGAGGTCGCCAAATACCCCGATCAACTTCAGCTTGGAGCCTAGTGAGTCTTATGTCCTTACATTTTGTGATTTTTATTATTTAGTTTAGGGTGGTGTTATGGTATGGGTCTATACAACCTTTTTTATGTTTTGGGGCCCATACCCATGTGGGCAATTCAAGGGAAGTTGTGGTGACTGTGTGAGTGGGGAATAGGCAGTCATGATAATGACCACAACTATGAATTGTGTAGTTCCACGAATGGTCATGCAACTTGGGTGGTCATAGTTGCATGGATTTGTGTGATTATGGGTTGGTAAAACATGTTGTACATCATTCCTAGGTGGAAAATAGTTGTGGTAATCACCATGAATATTCATATCATAGTTGTGTGATGACCTACATAAAAAGGGTAGTCACAACGGCATTGACCACACAACTTGTGTTGAACATAATTGCAAGACGCCCTGTGCAATTGTATGAGGTATAAATACATGGGCTAGTGCAATTGTTGGAGGTATAATCGCAATGATCCATCGAAAATGACTAAGGAAATTTTGTGTGGATTGCATTTTTAAAAGGAAACCTTAGGAAACTTTGGTTTTTCTAATTTTTTGTATTTTCCAACATTCACTAGTAGACTTACACTTGCCATTCTCTAATGTTGAGCATCCCAGCTAGTCAAATTGAGTCTAAAATTTTTCATAGATAACAATGAGGGAATGTAATCCATTGTCTATTCAAATAGAATAAAATGTTAAGTTTTGAAATGATTATGATAAAAACGAACTAAATGATTCTTTGTAGAGATGATTGGTGGGAATTCTAATCTTTTTAACCACAACAAGGTCTCATATTACATATTTAGTTCTACTAGGCTAATTCTTAGTTAAACCACTTAATAATCGTTGGAAAACAACTAAGAGAGTCATTCGATACTTGGAAGGCACTATAAATTTTGATATTGAATATACCAATCATTTGAATCTTAAGTTGATAGGTTATTCAAATTTTCATTGGATAGAAGATCTAAATGATGAGAATCTACAACTAGATATTTATTTATTATAAGAGCTAGAATTGTGTCTTGGAGTAACATGAAGCAATCAATTATCTCCTTGTCCCTAATTGAATCCAAGTATAAAGCATTTTGCAATGTTGCCTATGAAACAAATTATTCTTGAAGAAATGTGAGAAAGGAAATGAGTATCTACATCTATTGAATATGAGAATCAAAGTTCAATAAATATGTCAAACAATCCAATATATCATGCAAAATCAAACCACGTTGAAACTCAATATGACTTTGTAAAGGAAATTGTTCAATACAAAAATTCATTTTGATAATATGGTGAATATATTCACCAAGCATCTAAGAACAATTAAATATATAATATATATAAAAACTAGGAATTGTAGAAAACTCATTTCTTCATTAAATGAGAATATATAATATAATATAGATAGTTTTTTGTAAAGATATAAAAACAAAATTATATAATTAGTTTTTTTTTTCTTAATTGAATCAAATAAGATAAACATTACTAACTAACAGATTTTGCAAGTACTTATGGATACTACATAGCCCTTATGATTTTATAGGAAATCAAATCAAGGTAGACAATGGTAATTAGACAACTTACCTACTTTTTTATAACTCAAAGCTCATTTTTTAAAATTTAAAGAAATAAAGCAATAGCACCAATGATTTAAAAATTTACTTGCTTAAAAACCATTAACAAATTATTTTAAATTGTCATTTTTTTTAACACAAAATAATATTTTTTTATATTCCAATTTTAAAATTTTATCAATAAAATCCAAATTAATTATCTTAAATATTGTAAATAATTTTATTTATAATATAAGTTATTTAACTTAGAAAAAAATATTAACATTTATAACAAAGTTATTTCATATAACATGTTTAACTTGATAAAAAAAAAATTATATTATAAATTTATTATAAACCATGTTTCTAGTTAATTAATTTATGCGATGGAATAATCAAACACATTATGAAAAGAACCAACCTACAAAGTTTGGAATTCTAAAATGCAGTTTGGAATTCTAAAATGCATTTTAGGAAAGAAGATTATGCATGTAAAATGCATCATACTTTTAATATTTTCCATATTTTGAATGGTAATGCTTTTTAATCGTATCGTTATGAATATTTGTTTAGAGTTCATATGTAGATTCGCTGAAAGTTGTTTAGAATTGATAGGTAGTTCATTGAATATTTGTTTAGAGTTGATGAGCAGATTTGTTGAAAGTTATGTAGAATTGATAAGTAGTTCATTGAAAGTTAAATGAAATCCATAAAACAGAAAATGCATAATTCAGAGGTAGGCCCCCTGAAAGGTGAATGGAAACTCAAGCCATGGGAAAACTTTTAAGTTTACTTATGGTTACTTAAACCATAATAGGATCGGGATCGACACGAGTAATAAATAATGGGATAAAAAGTGTACGCGAAAGTATTTATTTACCTTATTCATATTTTCTATGAAGAGTTCTTCCAGGTAATGAAAATAATTAAGAGCTGTGAGAGAAATCGGAAGCATGCATGACCCAAAAAAACTTAATTTTTCTCAACGAGTGTATGGCCGAAGTGTACCAAAGTGCGAAGTCATTGTTGGTATAAAAATGCAGAGCTGCGCACGAATTAAGGTATATATCCAATGTATAGCTTCAATCCAGTACTCTGACATCGACCAACTTCAGGGAGTTCACTGTCACGGACTATGTAATGTAATTTCCTTCAAACCCTATATACCTGAGATTGAGGGCACACATTTTCAAATCCTCCAGACCTGTGCAATATTGGATTTTCAAATTTTCAAGAAGGGGTCATTTCGCTACAAGCTGCTCAAGGATATCATCATTAGTCGAGAACCCTATTAGAGAACAGGTTATAAGGTATCTGAAACCACAAAATTGAGGCGGTAGCTGTGTGAATTTCAGTGGCTGTGTTTATTCAAAACAGAAAAGCTTCAGAGATCTGATAAAATCGTAGTAAAACAGAAAAGTAGGAGGATGTTTTACTTTAAGACTGATTTGTTTCACGAAGCAGAATTGATCATGTTGTGCCAGAATAGAACCCGAAAATCTTCAAACTTTCAAGCTCAGCAGAATGATATAACAAAATATTATCAGTGAGTTCTTCACTAAAACAGTCATCCTAAAATTTCAGATAGGGTAATAATGTCCAAAGCCACCGCCATCTACGCTAGAGCATAGAACAACATGAGAGGGGGAGGCTGCCTTTTCCGCCTCTGCACGCTGAGCTGATTCCATTCATTTCTGGTTCAAAATGAAAAGAATCCACCGAATCTTTTGGCTGCTTGTAGGAAAATCCCACCAATCTACTGGTAGACTGCTATTTTAATCTGCGTTGGCTTGGGTTTAGACTTCTACTTGCCCGGAAACATTGGCGGGGCAGTTTACAAGTTCAAATTTCGAATTTGGGCGGGGCGGGTTTGCGAGTTCAAAGTTCAAATTTTGAATTTGAATTTGAATATAAATAAATGGTATTAATGCGTAGAACACTGATTCCACCTGATACATCATTTCGTATACAGTATTTATCATCAATCGAGCTCGCGTCTTGTGTTTCGTATGAGGACATTTCATGGCCATCAATATCAGAATACGATGTGAGACTCTGACACAGTACCCTCCATAGCATTAACTTTGCTATGGAGGTGGAAATAGGAATTGCCGTGGGACAGTACACCCCATTATGTATATTGTTTCCCGTTGTGGGACCCATTAAAATAATTATATCAATATCATATATATCATTTAACCTCGTGAATGACAGGCATATTGTTGACGCATTTAACCTATGCACCTTGCGACTAGCATTTAGCATTTAGGTTACTGATAATTCAACCGTCATGCTGGGTGCATATTTTTAGAGTTGTCTAATTAGGGGAGGAATTGCTTAAATGTCTAGAAGTTGTTGGAACCTGTATAAAAGAATTGCCCAGACAGAATTTGGGTAAAAAAATTATTTGGACAGTCAAAAGTGACTGGAATTTGGGTAAAAAATTCAAAAAATCCTGTAAAGACTATTTGAATAGTGTTTTTAATGGTGGAAATAGATTCAGCTCCATAAAAAACGTCTAAGACACTTAACATTTAGAAATTTAACAATTATAATTTAGATTTACAAAAATCCTTACCAAATTTTATGACTAGAATTTCCATAACTTTCAGAGCAATTCCTCCAACTAATTATACTAGAGACATATTTTTAATCACACGTTTTTGCTTGCACGTCGAAGTGATGCACCTTGTTTTCTTCAAAGCATCTTTGACCCATAGCCATGCACAAACTCTGCAACTTATATGCCACAGAATTGACTATTAAGTGGCGCACCCCGCGTAGTAATTCTGTGTGTCTTAGTGTATGTTCACACAGTAATTTGAATCTCCTCACCCAGATATCAGAGAACTGGGTGCATATTTTTCCTCGCACGTTTTTTCTTGCACGTCAAGTGATATGTACGCTGGGCAGTCGAAGTGATGCACCTTGTTTTTCTTTAAAGCATCTTTGACCCATAGCCATGCACAAACTCTGCAACTTATACGCCACAGAATTGACTATTAAGTGGCACACCCGGCGTAGTAATTCTGTGTGTCTTAGTGTATGTTCACACAGTAATTTGAATCTCCTCACCCAGATATCAGAGAACTGGGTGCATATTTTTCCTCGCACGTTTTTTCTTGCACGTCAAGTGATATGTACGCTGGGCTGTGCTGCGTGATGTACCTTGTTTTTCGTGAGTCCTGTGGAAAGTTATGGAAATTTGTGTAGAAAGTTATGGAAATTTCGGTTATATTTAAAAAAAAATCGCAAGGATTTTTGTAAATCCAAATAATTGTTAAACTTCAAAATTTTAAGAGTCTTAGATACTTTTGATGGTGCTGAATCCATTTCCACTATCAAAAATACGATTCAAAAACTGTCTCTACAAGATTTTTTGAATTTTTTTACCGTCACTTTTGACCATTCGGGCAATTCCTCAGCCTCATTGTACAACTCCCTGGTTTTTTTTGTAAAGCATCTTTGACCCATAGCCATGCATAAACTCTGCAACTTATACTCCACAGAATTGACTATTAAGTGGCAGCAGTAGTCTAACCAGGTTGAGGAGTTGCTGGAAAGTTATGGAAATTCCGGTTTATACAGCACTAGTATAACTAGGCGGAGGAGTTGTCTGGAAAATTATGGAAATTTTGGTCATATTTAGAGAAAATCTGGCAAGAATTTTTGTAAATCCAAGCGATAATTGTTAAACTTCGAAATTTTAGGTGTTTTAGAAGTTTTTGACCTGTAAAGTTATCGAAATAAGGTCATATTTAGAGAAAATCTGGCAAGGATTTTTGTAAATCCAAGCTATAATTGTTAAACTTGGAATTTTAGGTGTATTAGGTGTCTTAGACGTTTTTTATGGTGCTGAATCCGTTTCCACCATAAAAAACGCGATTCAATCACTGACACTATTCAATCACTGACACTACAAAAATTTTTGATATATTTTGCCTAGATTCCAATCACTTTTAGCTGTCGAAGCAATTCCTCCCACTTCTTAACTACTTCTTAACTGACACACTGCCATAGTACTTCTGTGTCTTGGTATATGTTCACACACAGTAATTTGAGTCTCCTCACCCAGATATCAGAGAACTGGGCTTCTCTTAATTGCACGTAACTGGGGATTTACAGAGATAGAGCCAAGAAGCATGACGCGTGACTGGTGTGTTTCTTTCAATTGCGTGGAAAGTAAAAATAATAAATTGTGTTTTTAAAATTTACAAATGGATTTAACATTATGAGTTTTTTTTAGAATAATCAAAATTAAATGGCGAAGAATTCACAAATTCCTTAAAATTTTGAACAATTTAACCCCAAAAGTTACAAAAATTCAGAACACTACTGCAAGTTTCCTAAAGATCGATGCAATTGTCCTTTCTATTCACATGTGAATAACTAGAGAAAGCCATTTTCCCTGTGCGAAAGAAAGGGCTAAATTCACCTCTTTAATCATCTCAAGTAAAAATCTATATTTGGAGAGAAAAACTATTATTATATTAAGAAAATATAATGATGTAAAACACATAAAGAGGGGAAGAAAGAGATTTTCCAAATTAAACCAAGGAATATCGAGTACTCGAAACAAAGTACCAAAATATAATATCGTATCAGTCCAAAAACTGACTTTCAAATTTGTCTAAGACCTATGAACAACCAAAAAAACAAAAAAACAAAAACGGAAAAAATTACAAAATTTAACACATACAAACATTCAGACGCGCCCTCACAAAATGTCGCCTTCCCTGACCTTTAATTTATTGGTAAAATAGGTACTACATTTGAGGGCCTGGAAGCTGGAACTAAAAGATTCGAAACCGGATTGATTCGAGCTTGCCAGGTAACTTCGTTTCGATTCCTCTCAAGATGCGAGACCGGATTGATTCGAGCTTTCCAGGCAACTTCGCCTTCCCTGACCTTTAATTTATTGGTAAAATAGGTACTACATTTGAGGGCCTGGAAGCTGGAACTAAAAGATTCGAAACCGGATTGATTCGAGCTTGCCAGGTAACTTCGTTTCGATTCCTCTCAAGATGCGAGACCGGATTGATTCGAGCTTTCCAGGCAACTTCGTTTCGACTCCTCCCTCCCTTTGAGTAGAATAATGCTAAGCCTTAACTTCGCTGCTTGTAATGGACAAAATGGAGGTGGAAGCTTGCTATTCATTTTCCTCTAGGTTTCCACCTCGGAATTTGAAAACTAAAAACTCGACAATTCTCTAGGTTTGCCCGACGAAGCATATAAGTCAATGCTTCTACCATATTTAACGTCATTCGCTAAGTAATAGCACAACATTCACTGAAATTTGAAGTGACTAATGTTTGAAAAACATCTTCAAAAGCTTTGGGCTTTTTACAAACTCCCAGGAAAATAAACAGTACATACAGGTTACTCTGCAGGCTGTTAAGTTTGAGCTTAAAAGAGGCAGTGATTATAGATAGTCGTTTCAGTTGGGAACCTTGATCTTTGAACCTGTAAATGTAAGTCGACGACAAATATCAAACCCGTTCTTCAGTATTTAATTTAATTTTGCAAGCAGTTTTCATGACTGTATCTTTCTGAAGCCACAACTTTTCATTTGAATAAGGACACAGCTTGACCAGGTTGCGAAGCTTTAATCTGAATCTTATAACTTTGTAATTGAAACTGCAAGTCCACACAAAAATCAAACCAGGTATTTGGTATTTACTTTAATTTTTACCAGCAGGTTCCCATGTCGCATTTGGAATTAAATTTATGTAAAGCCACAATTTTGAAATTTAAAGATAATGGTTTTTGTGGACAGTATAAAAAGAAGCCATATCTCGTTCTATGCAAAATACACTTTTTCTCACAAGTAAAAGAAAATTTGATATCAAAACATGTCGATATAATTTTTAACATCATATTCCCTTTGTTTTGACCTGTGAGTTTTGTCGAAGTACATCTCTAACATTTTTTCAATGGTTCAAATATTTATTGTGCTGAATTTTCAACCTACAAGCCTAAACCTAAATTTGGCAAATATGTACTCTGGACTCTGCATATCAACTGTATTTCCTCTGCCACAAGATTCAGTCTGAGAGGAGACGAATGATCAGTAGGCCTGCTATGGGACATAGGACAAACTGTGTTATGGGACATGGGAAAAGCCATGCTGAGCAGTTCAAAACTTCAAACTTCCATTTATGTCTGGTCATGGATGTTTCAAGGCGATATGAAATATCATATATCATCCTTAAATTCTGATTGGAATAAAGACAATGTATGCTGCAAGTTTGGCCATAGCTTGATGTTGACAAATTTCTTTCTAGGACGGAAAATAGCAAATTTGGGTGCTGATCTCTGAATCATGTGTTTTTTGGAAGTATCAGTCGGTCTACTCGGTCGTCCTGCTGTTTATCTATAAATAGTCCAATGTGTTTATCTATAACATTTTTAAATTGCGTTTATTTTTGAGGTGTGTTATCGTTTTATACCTCTCTATATTTAGACAAAGGTTTCTTATTTTTGTCAATGAATAATTCTTCCTTATTATAGTTACGAAAAAGAATTCCAGAGGTTTTACAGCTAACTTACATAAAATGAATGCCTTTATTGTTTTTCTCAGATAAATTCTGTATCAGACATGGTTTCTGACAAAGTTTAGCTCTACATTGTTGAAGCAGTGTGAATTTGACTATCAAACAAGAATGGATGGTAAGCAACTGACCATATTTTTGCTTGATCAGATTTTTGTTGTGCCTCTCCTTGACTTTTATTAAGCTGCAACTTTACTTTTTTTACTCTTGATTTGGATATAGAATTTTTGAGTCTGTTGAAGGATTCAATCACAACTACAAGGTTATCGTGGTTGGCTTTGAGCAGTCTGGAGATAAAAGCATGGTATATGGCCTTCTTGCAATGGTTGCATCTGGTTCTACTCTCAGAAAACATTGAATATTTGGTTTCTTCAGTTATACAGACTGCTTTTTCAGCTGCTTTTCTGGGGTTTGTAATACATGCAGTTACAGGCACCAATATCCGGCGTCATAACCAAGTTGCAGAAGGTCAAAGGATTGTTGTAACCAAGGGGAATTTACTTATTGTTCAAATCATCACAATCATTTTAAGCATAACTCATTCCATGGCTACTATTGTTCATTGCTGGGTTGCTTATCATGACGGACAGCATCATGCTAGTTTTCCTGATCTGGTGTATTTTTGTTCTCAAGCAATGACTTGGTCACTTTCGCTTCTTCTTATCAGTCTTGAAAAGAGGTCTGCACCATCTTCACATCATTTTCTTTTGAGAGTCTGGTGGGTCTCTAGCTTCATCCTGTGGGTATATGAAATGCTTTCACGTGCAGTTTTGTTTGTGAGTGACAACTCCCATTCATTTCATAGCATATTTGATGATAGCATGTTGTTTGTGAATCTTCCACTAATCTCAACACTTTTGGTGATTGCTGTCAAAGGCTCTACAAAGGTAGCAGTGATAGAAAATTCTGATCTAATTTCTGAAAATCTGTTAACTGATAAAATACTCTTCCCCCAAAAACAGAACTCTGGAACCCTCACAAGTTATGCTAGTTCAGGATTTATAAACAGGTTGACTTTTTCCTGGTTGAATTATCTGCTGGCCGCTGGGCAGACGTGTGCCATTAATGTTCAGGATATACCTATGCTTAGACCTCAGGATAGAGCTGAAAACAGTTCTGCTCTGCTCCAATCGAAGTTGCAGTCAAGGCGATGTTCTCTTGTATTCGCTATATTATGGTCCTTCTGGAAGCAATTTAGCCTCACTGCTATTTTGGCTTTTACAAAATTGTCTGTTATGTTTGTGGCCCCCCTTCTAATACAGAGCTTCATAGATGTAGCCACAAACAAAGAGACTCTGTGGTACAGAGGAATGGCACTTGCATTTGTATTGTTTCTAGCTAAGTTTTCTGAAGTGATTATAGATCACCAATACAACTTTTTTTGTGGAAAACTTAAATTGTTGGTGCAATCATCACTGATTTCTACTGTTTACCAAAAGGGTTTACGCCTTTCACATTCTGCTCAGCGAAGCCATGGAATTGGGAAAATTGTGAACTATATGTCAGTTGATGTGGAGATAGTGAATCAAATGGTTGGACGTGTTCATGAACTTTGGTCAATGCCAATTCAGATATCCATTGCATTGCTTATTGTCTTTGGCATGATTCGACTTGCTGCACTGGCTGGCTTAGCTACCATGGTAATTGTGATGGTTATTTGTCTATTCCTAGCCTCTAAACAACAGAAATATATGACACAGGTACTATCTTCCAAAGATAACCGTATGAAGATCACTAATGAAGCAATAAGCAACATGAAGATTATTAAGTTGCAGGCCTGGCATGAATGGTTTCATAGGAAAGTTGATGCTGCTCGTGATAAAGAACGCATTTGGATAAGGGGGTTTATGTATTATGCTGCTATAGCCATTTTTCTGCTGTGGTTATCACCGCTTGCAGTTTCTGTTATATCATTTGGCTCATGTGTACTGATGCATATAGAGCTTACTCCAGGCCGAGCTTTTACTGCAATTGCGACTTTTCGCATACTCCAAGAACCTCTGAGATCCTTTCCTCAAATAATCACTGCAGGAGCACAAGCTGTTGTTTCTCTTCGTCGACTTGAAAAATATTTCCACAGTGATGAGGTGAATTCTGAGGCTGTTGAGAAACTTTCTGACAGAGCTGAATATACTTTGTCAATTATAGATGGGTCATTCAAGTGGTGTCCTGAAGATGAAGGGCTGATTCTTAATAATATAAATTTATATGTAAAACCTTCATCTTTCATAGCCGTTGTAGGGATGGTTGGCTCAGGCAAATCTGCACTTCTATCATGTATACTTGGAGAGATGGAAAAAGTCACTGGAACTGTAAGTAAAATCCATTGTTATGTGCATTCTTTTGCTACATTTTAGTTGAAATAGAGTGATCAATGCTGTTGAGTATCTCATCTTGGACTAGTTCAAATGTCATTATGTTATGGAGATCATGGATGTCAAAGCTCTTGAAGAAACAACCGTTAAGTTGTAGTTTAACACAACCTAACATGGTGACTAATTTCTTTTGCTAGAATATGGTTATGCTTTTAGATCTGATTATTTGGAATTATGCGAGCGGAAAAGGTGTTATGTTAGTGAATGTAAAAACAAAGCAAACATTAATATTTGCAGATAAAATCCACATTGACAAATTTGGAAGCACGTCTTTATTTTGTGAGCGTAGTGCATTGTATGATATTGGCTTCATATATTGCTTGCTATAAAAACAAAATAGTCAAGCCACAAGGGATACCTTACTTGGCTCGACCCTTTCCACTAAGGTGTAATGCCGAGGATGTTCTTGATCCATTCCAATTTCCCACCAAGACCTGTGGCATTACTAGCTACTATTATGGCTGAACTCTTTAAGTGCAAGACGGTGAGGGGAAATAATTTCTCTTGAAAAAAATAACAAAATATCAAGCACAAAAAATATGTAGTTTTGAATCTTTTGATGTCTTTAAAGTGTGCCAAAATCTCCATGAGTGATCGTGTGTTATTTGATGGTTGCTCCATATGCTTTGTTCTCTATCTAGATGCTTTCTTTGTGTTCTAGCCCTGAATTGGTAGTCTTCCTAGATCTTAATCTTTAATCTTATTCTGGGAGCTTGCTTCAATTTTCATACATTCTCAATGCATTCTTCCAGTGTTCATGATGTAGGAGCATTTAAAAATCCCCGCTCAGATTCTAGGAGTTTTAATTTCGTGTTTTGAGAACCTCCTGAAATTGTAGTTGGTGCCTCTCCACATTGTGCTCAACCAAACCTAGAAAGGAATCTGCCCCAAACGAACCACCCGGAAAACCCACAAAATGGTTCAAATTACCAACAACTGCTGGTTGGAAAGAGACACCTGTTTGAGCCCTCTAGACTACTCAAAAAATTCTGCCAAATTAATCTTGGCCTATCCTCAACAAACCCAAAAAGGGTTTGGTTTAATTTGGACCTTCGAATTTTGCCCCAATTTCCACTTACTCCTCCAATAGCAGGGAAATTCATACCACCTGAACTCATAACCCCAGCAAATTGATGACAAAGGCTAGCAAAAATTCCCTCTGGTAGCCTCCACAAATCCCAACTCTATCCATGCCCCAATTGAGCCTCTCCTCAACTCCCACATGTGGCCCAGAATTAGCTTCTGCGCAGGCCCACACAGGCCCTAGAAAGGTGATGCTGCCACAACAAAAACTCCACTGAATTGTGCCCAACCAACACTCCAATTCTTCAGCAATTTTGTAGCCTAGTTCTCTCTCTACAATCCCGACAAGGCGCTGCCCCACTACTTTGCCTGAATAATCACTGGAATAACTCTGCAATATGAAGTAAATCTCCTCCTAGGGATGGCACTCAAAGTCCCCCAAAGGTAAGTTGAGATTTCTGCTTGGAGATCTCACGTGTTGAACAACACTCCGTTGACCTAGCTAAACAACTTGACCAAATAATGGTTTAGATGACAAATGAGCAAAAAGTCCCAAAAATGAGGCCCTCCCCCTCTATATATATATTGTTGCCCCCTTCTTCCTCCATGTGGGCCTCACAAGTTGAGTTCCCTCTTCTCTCTCTTCCCATAATTCGAACTCTCCTAAGTGTGAAAATTTGGATGCCCAAATTCCTACTGCAACAAATATTTACGTTTCTCCTATTTATTAATTACTGAACCAAATTATTTATTGTTCCTACAGTAAACACTAAAACAAATACACTGCAGCCTTCACCATTTAAAGAAGAAACTGAACAAGAAAGGAATACACAACACATCTACACAGTTATTTTGGACAAATGTCCCTGAAAAAACCCAATGCGGGAAAACCGGTGCAATAGTTCTAAGGGTTTTATTATTATGCAGTAGTAATTTCTGAATACAATCTTTGGATGCCTTCCCGCAATCTAGTTACAGAGAATATCATTGACAGAGAGATAAGTGAGGTTACCTCACACTATCACTGGAAATCCTTGCTGATCCAGCCACTAAATGAACTACCCCTGCGCTGCCTCTGCACAGTCACTGCGTCAGCCCAACGTCATCCCTTCAACCGATCGATTTGCTGCCTAGGGACTTTGATTTGCACCTCCCGGTCTCACACCCCGACTTCCGACTTCTGCAATCGATTCCTTCTACAAATTTTCAGATTCCCTCTTGGCTTCTGCGTTGCCTCTGCATGGCCCTACGTGGCTCTGCGTCAACCTCTCTGGTTCTGTGCTACCTCTACTGGATCTCTCTCTCTCTTCTCTGCTGAGTATTCTCCGACTGGGAAAGATTTCGCTTCAGATATTATCCCTGCCCCTCACTGCAAAAGATCACTATTGAAAATCTCTCCGACAGCTGCTCTGCTTAAGAAAATCGAACCTCTGATCTCCCCTCTGTGTGTTCTCCAAGTGCTCCTCAAGCCTCTTCTTATATCTTTCTGTTGGACAACCAACGACCCAAATTAACTTTTAATCAATGGCTTAGATCATTTTGGTGTGATCCTCGTCTTCTTCTAGAAGTTACACCCACAATTTAGATTAATATCCATTAATTATTTTAATTTCCTAAGTTTAGACTTAGGTTCCCATTAAAAATAATTAATTATTTTAATAAAACTGTCTCTGGGTGGAATTTCCCAAAACAGTTTCTGGGTATTGGAGAATGCATGTGTCTAAGCCTCCCTAAAAATCTTAAGACTTAGAGCACATTCGATGCTATCGAAAATAAAAACTCCCTCTTAGCGAGGAATTTGCTCTAGCAATGCACCCCGTTGAAGCATCACTCTGCTATGTAACATTTCCTCTTGCGCTGTTGATGTCTGACATCCTGTCTACCAACTACTGCACAAATGCTACATCTGTACTGCTGCTGACCCTGCCACTGTCAACACTGCATCCGTGCTGCAACTCCCTCTCAATTCTGCATCTGTGCTGCTGCTGGCACTGCCACTGCCAAAACTGCATCTACGATGCAACCTTCTCCAACTGTTGTTGCTACCGCATCAACAACGGAAAAGCATCCCAAATCACTGAACTGGTGTTCAATATGATGCATCTCGTTGCTGGAATTCTAACTGCTGCTAGTCTCTACGCTGACCCTTTGAAGTCTCTGCACTGTTGTTGACTTTGCTCTGTTCCATCTGCACTGCTGCCAACTCTAGCTCTGCACTACTCAGTCTATGGCGGTCCTAACCACCGCAACTATCACTCTGGCACGCCTCTGCACTAACTGACGTTGGTCCATCTTGCTACTTCTGTTTTTCGCTCCTGTAGCAAGGAATTGATCCGAGAGGTGGGCTCCTCAAGGATCTTGCCTAATTGTAGTCCTTTGGAACTACAACTCTAAATCTCCCCACCTCCCTCTTGGAGATGCTTGGGCTGTCATGGCGAACTCATCCTCCTCGATCTTCACGACTACAACCTACTAATCATGCTTCTCATCTTTGTCCTTCTTCCTGAGAGGACACTGTGTTGTGTAGTGACCGAATTCACCACACTTGTAGCATTTGATCTTCGAAACATATTTCGTCTTCTTTCGTTGCTCCTGCTATCCCTTGGATGCGAGGGCTGCATTCTCTTCCTCCTCCTTGGGTTTCGACCCACTGTTGCTGCTTCCGTCAAGTTTACACTTGACCAAGTCTCTCCTCAACTCCTCTTTCTTAAAAGCTGCCCACATTTCGTCCCAGTTTGGCAAAGTCGCCCTGCCCACGATGTTCTGGACAAAGACTTTCCACTTCTCAGATACTGAATTTAGGGCCAGTCTTACCATGTTGGAACCTTGAGGTGTTGACCCCACAACTGCCAACTCATATCGGGTCTCCTGAAGCATAGTGAGGAACGGATCAATGCGCTCCCCCTTCTACATCTGCAGAGATCTCATCTTCTGCTCTAAGTAAGTCTTCCGCTGCTCGGAAGATCCTTGATATAGCGTCGACAATGCATCCCACATCTCCTTGGCAGTGTCTCTACTAGCCTAAGTCACCTGACATGGGGATTCGGGATTCGTAGGATACGGGGATTCGAGTGTCAGATTCAAACATGTTGACCCCCCAGAACAGGACATGTAGGATTCGTTATATATTATTTTATTAAAATATATATATATATATATATATATATTTATTTAAAAATTAGATATTTTCTTACACAAATTCTCATCAATGATATAAATTCATTGATTTCAAACATAGATCTTCATCTAGATGTTAGTTTTACTGTTTACAAAGTGAGTTAGTAACATTATAGAATGCATAGTACATACAAAATTCAAATACCTGCATAAACCCTCACAAACTTCATAATTCCTCATAAACCCTCCCAAACCTCATAAACCTCTAATAAACCCTCACAAACCTCATAACCCCTCCCTCATAAACCCTCACAAACCTCATAAAGCCTCCCTCATAAACCTCATAAACCCTCACTTTTTTGGGATTCGAATCCCAAAATCAGGACACGAACAAGATTCGATGGTGTCCTGTTAGGACACGTGGTGTTCCATTTTAGGATTTGAATTCCCATCGAATCATGTCAGATTCGTGGGATTCGGACACGTGGCCTGTTTTTGGACGAATCCGGTTTCATAGTTGCCAGCTATGTGACAGACCATATGATCCTTTGCTCCGTCAAGGATCATTCTCTTTGTCTTCGTCATTTCTCCCTTGTACTTCTTGAGCGGATCTGGATCTGCGGGCTCGGCTACCACGCTGTCGACGTGGACTTTGAGAAAATGCTCATCCAGAAGGCATGACATCCTTGCCTTCCTGATCACATAGTTGGATGCCCCATCCAACCTATCCTGATCTCTCAGTCCACTGGCTGCCATCTCTGCCAATCGAAATGTCGAATGACCTCCTCTCTCTGGCTGCTGCTCAGCAAATGAGAATTCGAATTCCCTGACTAGGAATTCTCTGAGGAAGAAATTCTCTCAAGTGTCTCTCTTCTTCCTTCTGACATCTTTCTGCCCAACAACTCCCTGCAGAAAAATGCGTCACACCAGAAACCCCTCTACGCTGATGATTTTGTTGTGCTTCTCTCTTTGCCACTGACAAATCTCGATCTGGAAATCCTACCTCTCTATCGACTCATTCAGAGAGAGATTTACCATGCAAAATCTAGCCCTCTTGGCCTGAACTGCACAATCCCTCTGGGGATTCGAATTACTGATTCTGCAGGAATTTCGAACTCCCTTTCTCCCTCAACGTTGGGCTCTTTCGGTGCTGGTCTCTTGTTTCACCTGCACCTCTAATACCATGTGAAAATTTGGATGCCCAAATTCCTATTGCAACAACTAATTACGTTTCTTCTATTTGTTAATTACTGAACCAAATTATTTATTGTTTCCTACAGTGAACACTGAAACAAATACACTGCAACCTTCACCACTTAAACAAGAAACTGAACAAGAAAGAAATACACAACACATCTACACAGTTATTTTTGGACAAATGTCCCCGGAAAAACCCAATGCGGGAAAACCAATGCAGCAGTTCTGAGGGTTTTATTATTATGCAGTAGTAATTTCTGAATACAATCTCTGGATGCCTTCCCGGTAATCAAGTTACAGAGAATATCACTGACAAAGAGATAAGTGGGGTTACCTCACACTATCACTGGAAATCCTGGTTGATTTAGCCATTGAATGAACTGCCCCTGGCTGCCTCTGCATAGTCACTGCGTGGTTCGACAGCTTCTGTGTGGCTCTGCGTCAGCTTCTCTAGCTCTGTGCTGCCTCTACTGGATCTCTTTCTCTCTTCTCTGTTGAGTATTCTCGGCCGGTAAAGATTTTCCTTCGGATACTATCCCTGCCCCTCACTGCAAAAGATCACCATTGAAAATCTCTCCGGCAACTGCTCTGCTTCAGAAAAATTGAACTTCTGATCTTCCCTTTGTGTGTTCTCCAAGTGCCCCTCAAGCCTCTTCTTATATCTTTTTGTTGGACAACCAATGGCCCAGATTAACTTCTAATCAATGGCTTAGATCATTTTGGCTTGATCCTCGTCTTCTTCTAGAAGTTACACCCACAATTTAGATTAATACCCATTAATTATTTTAATTTCCTATGTTCAAACTTAAGGTCCCATTAAAAATAATTAATTATTTTAATAAAACTGTCTCCGGATGGAATTTCCCAAAACGGCTTCTAGGTATTGATGAATACATGTGTCTATGCCTCCCTGCAAATTTTGAGACTTAGAGCACATCCAATGCTACTAGAAATCAACACTAAGGGGTACAAATTTCCTTTTCTAATGTTTGGAAGCCTTCTCTTCCCAAAAAGTCAAGTGGGGTCCTCCTAATCCACCTTTCCTAAGTCCTAATGCCAAAAATATCTCCCAACGACCAAAATTGCAAAAAAATGGAAATTCTTCTTAACCATATTAATTAATTGGGGATATTACAGTCCTCCCCACCAAAAATTGCTTGTCCTCAAGCAATGCTTGAACAAGCACCCTCTCAATTGGTTGACCCAAACAATCACTGCAAACAATACCGGGGTCCCAAATGTGCCACCGAGTCATCCCTGATCTCTGCACTATCCTACCATGGGGAATTCCCCCGAGACCAAGATCCCAAGCCATCTTGATCAGCATGAGGCATCCCTTGCTCCACTCAATGCCTAACCTGACATGGGCACCAGATGCCATCTGCATACTTCCACTAAGTAGAGCATCATGGTAGAATACAACCCTGATCATCTCCTCATGAAACTGCTCTACTGGACAGTCCCTCTCGTGCACTTCAGGAATAGACTCCGGAAGATGCAATCCAATCCACGTGGGATTGAATCCTCGTCTGCCTGGGCTTCCCTTGATCTCCTACTGCTGATCACTCTGCGACAAAGTTGAATTTTCCCACACCATCATCGAACTACTAAAACCCAATGGAAGATCTTGATGACCTTCCTCTGTAGAAGCCAACTCAACTCTACGGGTAGCTGAACTGCTAAGCCCTACTATGCCATAATCCCCTTCCGTTGTAGAATGAGCCTATCCTACTGACATTGTAACATCCTTCCTCTGTAGAAGCCAACTCAACTCTACGGGTAGCTGAACTGCTAAGCCCTACTATGCCATAATCCCCTTCCGTTGTAGAATGAGCCTATCCTACTGACATTGTAACATCCCGGCCATGCTCCACTGCTCATACTCGTACTGGATCCTCCTCTTCGCTAATGCTTGGCCACTATATCTATCATTATCAGTGCTTATTCCCAACTTGCAAGGGAAACTCAACAATGCTCGAATCCACTGCTCCATGGCTAGCCTCAATCTTGAGCAACAACCTACCTCGCCATATGATGAAGCTCTCAGTTATCCCCCATGTGCCAGCCTAGGAAAGATTGGATCACTCTGCATCATAACTCTACCCATCGGAAGTGGAGTGATCCACTAGACACTTGGACCCCTAGATCCCCTAACCATACTAGGAGCTCACAACTCCCACACCTCATGGGTTGTTGTTGCATAACACTGCTACCTACTAGAGCCCATCCAACCCTCATCTCTGATCCTTGTATGTGTCCCATAGGTGGTCCACAAGTATCAAGAATTTGTCCCAAGCATGCCAATTTGCCCTTTTCCTGACAAACCACATAGCGATATTCGCTATCCAACCTCTTGATGATACGTCTCGACATTACTCTGAGTCTAGACACCCTCCTATAGATGAAGTCTACCATCCACTGTCCCTCATTCTCATGTAGCGCCTCAAACTGTCTTGCCGAAAGTGCATCATGCAGCTCCCTTGCAATCACCTCCTCAAGTGTGAACCCAGGGGTGGAACATATGCTACCTCAACAATAACCCACACCATCCCTAAGCCTGTATCCGTCAACTCGTGCACCTACCAAGTGTCTCAACTGGAGAGTCTCCTCCCTGCCCGTGACACGCGGCGTCTCATCCAACTACCTATGGTGAGCCTCCCATGCCCTGCTGACTAAATGGAAAGCATCTAGGGGAAATAACCAAACACTCTGCGACTGTAAGCAACACTAGAGGATGATGAGTAGGTAGGTCCTCAAGTGTATGGTCAAGAGTCCGTCAGGGTGCTAAAGAGTAATCTTATGGACGTCCCTCTTTCCTCCTCAAAGTTGCTGATAATGTCCTCGAAGATTTGTCTCTTTGGAGGCAATGCTCCAAGAGCTTGCTGTGCCGCATCATGTGCCACTGTATACATCCAAGTATCACCGCACTGCTCAACATGCCACTGTATGTTGCAACCTGTACACCACTGGATACCCCCGGCTACTGCTATACCATCTTGTACCGTCTCGTGTCTTGCTTGTGTCACTGCACCTGTCACTCCCCACGTGTTCTCAAGGCGATGTAAGACACTCCTACTCCACAACACAATCCAACACATTACGACACATCCCCATGCATCTCCATGCCCACCTGTAGACCACTGCTCAACTCTAGGTGCTCCTACACATCCCTGGATGTGATGGCCTAACGCTGTGTCAGTACGCGTCGGTCCGCACTCAATCGACATCACCACCTCCATTGCCACATCACCATACCCTTTGACAAATGGATCTCCCCTCCAAATCCTCCCTAAGGGATCCAAGAAGTGAATCTCCCAAGGTATCAATAGCGATGCCACCACTCCTCTGCTCCTCTGTGTCCTCTGTGCCCCACACAAATGTGAATAATCCCCCAGCTCCATACAAGGCACTTTCTCGGGGCCTACCATTGCCACCTCCTTCGACAAACTCCTGCCAGAGTATGTTGATCATCTTGTGATCCCATGTACAACTGTCATACCAAGAGAACCCGAGGAGTTTACCCATAAACTGTTTGGCCACTAGTGCTGACCCAAACTCCCCTAGTGAATGCGCGCGCTCAACTGTTAGGTCAACTATACCATCCAAGTCGTAGTCAACCGGTGTACTCAGGAAATGATAGGTAGTCGCACCTGGATCCCAATGCCAAACTTGGCTTCTAGTATCCCCAGTGCCTGGAAGCTCCTGCTAAGCTACACGTAGGTCCACTACCATCTCCATAACCCGCTTGACCAGGTACCAACTCAAAATCTCTCTCCATCCAACCTCAAGAGAGGGATCAAATACATGAACTCCCGCACATCGAACAACCCCGACATATGGATGCTGCACCCTATGCAACTCAGGTCGTCTCATCTTGCTATCCTGGTCAGCACATGAAATTTGACTAGGTAGCTTTGTCTCTCTCTCCAATGGGAAAACTTAACCTAACAGTGCTGCTAGCCCTGTCAATGTACGCCTGAAGAGGGCCGCTCCAACACTCCAACATGTTGGGTGTGGAGCATGATTATTTAGAGGTCTTTGTTTCAAACGGATGTATACCCCAGGAAGATTGTACACCCCTCCACACAGGGGGGTGCGGGGGGGACTTGTCCCCCCTGCAAAAACAAATGTAAAATTGCCTTGTAAAAGTATAGTAATTTCTAGTTAATCTGGGCCGTTCATTAGGCGGATGATCTGACAGTAGAATTTATGTTTAATTTAGGGCTTTTTGCCCTAGAAGGCAACCCCTCTCTTTGTATGAGGGTATTGTATTGAGGCTATGGAATGTGTGTATTCCCGGAGTGAGAAATAGAGAGGTGAGACTGTGAGAGAAAACAGAGGATATTATAGCGGATCTGCTGTAGGTTGTGTCTCTTCATTTTGCTGGATAATAGAAAGGAAGGACTGGCTGTTCGAGGTGGATGTAGCCCAAACTGGGTGAACCACGTATATCTGTGTCTCTTTGGTTTTATGTGTTTCTGTTTTTCCACATATTATATGTCTTGCATTTCTCTGTCGTTTATGATTTTTCTAACAACTGGTATCAGAGCCGAAGGTCTATTTGGCTGACAAACTCACAGGAGAGAAGGGTTCCTGGTTCGAGTGGGAGCAATGGCAAAAGATGGTAAGTTTAGGGTCGAGAAATTTAACGGCCAAAACTTCCCGCTGTGGAAGATGCAAATGGAAGATTATCTGTATCAGAAAGATCTGTACCTACTATTGAGCAGAAAAACAAAGAAGTCGATGGCTACGACAAATGCAAAATGGAAGATTCTCGATAGAAAGGCACTCGGAACAGTATGGTTGTGCCTCGCACCGTCGGTCGCCTTCAACATTTTGAAGGAAACAACGACAGAGGGTTTGATTCAAGCATTGGCGAAACTATATGAAGAACCCTTGGCCTCAAACAAGGTATTTCTTATGAAACGGTTATTTAATATGAAGATGTCGGAAGGTGGATCTGTTGCAGACCATTTAAATGATTTTAATATAGTTACAAGTCAGTTAAGTTCTGTAGGGGTAAACTTTGATGATGAAGTTAGAGCTCTATTATTCTTGTGCTCATTGCCAGAAAGTTGGAATGTTTTAGTAATGGCCATTAGTAACTCTATTTCTGGATCTAGTACTTTAAAGTTTGATGATGTTGTTGGTGCTATCCTTAGCGAGGAAATGCGATGGAAAAGCTTCAGTGAGACATCGGGTAATGCTTTGAGTGCAGAGTCTAGGGGAAGAAGAATGGAAAGAGGAAAGAGCTCAGGATATCGCAGTAAATCAAGGAAAGGTAGATCTAAGTCCAGATCGGGGATAGTGTGCTGGAAACGCGGAAAGAAAGGACACATAAAGAAAGACTGCAGATCTCGGAAGGGAAAAGAAGGAGATGCACAACAAGAAAACAATTCTGAAGTAAATGTGACAGGTGAGGTGTTACAAGATGCTTTGGTTCTTTCTTTCGAAAATATTACTAATTCCTGGGTGGTAGATTTAGGGGCTTCATTCCATGCCACACTTGATAAGAAATATTTTCATGACTATGTTCAAGGAGATTTTGGACAAGTCCGTTTGGGTGATGATAAACCCTGTAAAATTGTTGGAATGGGTAAGATTCTTGTAAAACAACATAATGGAAACCAATGGATACTAAAGGAGGTAAGGCATGTTCCAGATCTGAAGAAAAATCTGATTTCAACAGGGCAGTTAGGCGGTGAAGACTGTGTGACAACTTTCACAGATAAAGTTTGGAAGGTCACCAAAGGAGCCCTGGTAATAGCAAAAGACAAAAAGGTTGGTACATTGTATTTATGCAATGGTATTTCAAGCTCTGTTAATGCTTTAACTTCCAAAGGAGTAGATGCAACATTATGGCATCATAGGCTCAGACACATGATTGAGAAGGGGATGAAGATTCTTCACTCAAGGAATTTGTTGCCGAGTTTGAAGAATGTTGATTTGGACTTCTGTGAGAATTGCATT
>APFE030823044.1:0-36703 GCA_000404065.3 Pinus taeda | reverse complement strand
CTGTATCAAGCTCACGAACAACACATCCATTTGATCGAAATACTACCTCATTTCCTTGATCACACATTTGACTAACACTCAATAGATTATGCTTTAAACCATCAACATACATAACATTCCTAGCTTTGACCTTTTCTTGTAAGAGAACAGAGCCTTTACCTTTTATGACTGCAGGGGTGTCATTTCCAAATGAAACCTTCCTTTCCTTTTCTAAGGCACTATATGTCTGAAGTTTTTCTTTATCACCTGTCATGTGTTTCGAGCATCCACTATCGATGTACCATTGATTTTCTTGTACTTCTGCATATAAGGATATACCACATCTTTCGGTTTGCGGTTCTTTCTTTTTCCATGTTTTGGAAACCAATGAGGCCTGCTCCTTTTGAGGTTTTTGCCAAAATTTACTCCTGCATTTAGAGTCTTCATGGCGAAAGTTGTTACAGATAGAGAATTCTATTTCATTTTCAAGAGCATAAAAGTTATTGTAGGTCCTTTTCATGATCCCCGTCACATTCCTTTGATTTCGTGCTTCTCTAGTCATGATGGTCTTGCAAGCAACACATTGAGTAGCTTTGTGTCCAAAGTTATGACATGAAAAACATTGGCCATTAAAGAAATTCCTGCGATTATCGAATCTACTGGCCTGATGATTGTAGTTTCCATTGACATTCATTCTTGAAGCAAATTTAGAATGACTTACCTGAGGTTGGTTATAGCTTCTGTTCATCCTTGAAGTAGATTGAACTCGATTTACCTGGTGATTTGCTTTAAGCCTCTGCTGATGATTATCAATCTGTTCAATTCTCCTTGCTGCATCAAGATAGCTTTTGGAGGTTGATGGCTTCTGTGTTTGAGATGGTTCTTCAGTATATCCAAGACCTGTCTTTATCTGAGGAGAACGCTGCACTTTGATAATTTCATCTAAAGTTTCTAATCCTTTAGCAAACCTAATATTGAGAGCTTTTGTTTTCTCAATTTCTTTTCTTAGAGCCACAATTTCACATTCTAACTTTTCATTGTGTTTTTCCCTTTCAGCAAGTTGGAATGTCAAAGTATCTATAATCATACTCTTTTCTTCTAGACATATTTTAAGTTTAGAAATTTCTTCATAGAGACCATCTTCAACTAAAGCATCCAAGAAATCATCATCTTCAAAAGCCATCAGAAGTCTGTGATCATTATTATTTTCATCTTCATCACTATTTGATAAACCATCACTATCTTCATGCGTATAGTAGCTCTTTTTATTTATACTTTGTTTTCTATTCCATTTTGCTAATTCCTTACCTTTATCAAGCTTATCTTTGTGAGGACATTTGGCAGCATAATGACCTACTCTTCCACAAGGAAAACATTTGAAAGGTAGTTTACCTCTTGACTCATTGAGTTCTTTTTTTCTTGAAGCTTTGAATGTGGCTTCTCTCATATCTGATGGACCCCCTTTTCTCATTTCAAAAGCATTTAGGTTTCCGTGCAGCTGTGACATAGTAATACTCTGAAGATCCTGCTTTTCTTCTATGGCAGAAACTTTTGATTCAAACTTAGAAGACAAGGATCTTAGAACCTTTTCAACTAAAGTAACTTCTTTTATCTCTTCACCCAAGTTTTTCATGTGATTAACAATCTCATCCATACGTAAGAAATAATTAGCTACACTTTCATCATTGTGCATTCTGAGAGTTTCATATTGAATTTTGAGAGATTGTAGTTTTGCACGTTTTACTTGATCGCCTCCTTCATAGCTTAGAATGATCTTGTCCCATATTTTTTTGGCGGTTTTGAGCTGCATAACCTTGACGAATTTTGATTGTGACAGACTCCCCAATAGAGTATTGACAGCCTTTGCATTTGTTTCATACTTCTTTTTACCTGCCATATCTGTAGGAGTTGCTGATGTAAATATGTATCCTCCTTCTACAATATCCCAAACTTCTGTTCCAAGAAATTGAAGATAGGTTGTGGTTCTTACCTTCCAATAGATGAAGTTGCTCCCATCAAAGATTGGTGGCCTGATGGATGCCTCTCTTTCATAGTTGCTCATGATGATAGATCTCCCTTCAAGCGATCAAGCTTCTTCTGAAGGACTTGCTCTGATACCAATTGTTGGAAATAATACTGAGTGGGGGGGGGGGTGAATCAGTATTAGCAACTTAACAATATTTCATTTCCATAAACATATTTATGTACGCTACTTCTGTTAATACAACTTGCGTATATACACAACTGTGTTTAGAGCAACCAACGTATACCTTGTAAACTTATTATTTAGTCAGTTGATCTTTAATCTGTGAATTGGAACCATATAAATAGTAATAGGTACTTTAAAATAGAGCAGACAATCATACACAAGAACACAAGATATAAGGTGGAAACCCAATGTGGGTGAAAACCACCTGCTGCAATTCGTCTCTACTTCTTTTAATAAGAAACTTCTTCTTACAATATTTATGTACTGGTGCAGTCTTATACCAGTACGCATGCTTCTACTTGCAGAAGGCTACAACCTTCTCTCATTCTCCGGCTTCTCCTGGAAGGGAGCTACAACCCTCTTAGCTCTTGTACTAGCTGATGTACTAGTACGTAGGCGCTGACCTACAAAAGGCTACAACCTTCTCTTTTCTTCCAGGGATCACATTTCATATATTTTTAGACTGGATCCATCAATAGCATCAATCAAACATCAAAATATATGTGCATCAATCAATCTCCCTTGCACTAACCAAACTGAATCAAACAATCACTTCTCTGAATAATACTGTAACCAGAATACAGTAACAGTACCAAAACCCAGAACACTGCAACAGTAAACAGAAGTAGCTAAAACATATATTATGAGACGTACGCTACTTCAATGTGTCAAACCTGCGTGCATACGCTGCTATATGAAGGCAAACCTGCGTATATGTTGTTCTGACTTGCCGAACCAACGTGTATACGCGCCTTTGCTATACTGAACTTGTGTACAGATCTGTAAAAGATGATTTACCCTTTTCAACTATTCAGACATCAATTCTACCCAGATCATCAGATTTACAGATCAAGACATGCGCCAATTATAAAAGATCAAAAACCACACAAAGATACTTCTCTTTAAAATCTTGAACCTTCAATAGAGCTTATCCTTCTTCAAGTGCTCAGGTTCCTCATTGATTCAGATCCCTCTATGTACCATAACCCAAGCACCAGTATTCTAGATCTTGCTCTTCATTAGATATTGAATACTTGAGTGCCTTTGCCTAATGACCTCCTCCTCCTTTTATAGTCTTAGGCCTTACTGAATACCATGGTCCAAAACCAAGCAATACCTTGGACCAAATACCTGGGGTCAATACTTCGGTCAAGATACCTTGGATCAATACCATGGGTCAAATTACCAGGGACCAAATACCATAGACCAAACCAAGTTTTTAACATGTACACACCTTTCCTTGCGTGAAAGTGCGTGTATACGCATATGTGCCTTTTGGTCGGTGAACCCGCATGTATACGTGGCTTGGTCAAGGGGAACCTGCGTATATCTCTTTTTCCTTCATTTTGAGAGCCTGCACTGTGATCTGTCATCTGAGTGAGTTGCCATCAAGGACAACAGCTGTCATAGCGCCAAACCTGTGTCATAATGCTAACATAGAAATGGAGAACTTACATAAATGGCAGATACACATATATTGGCACCAAAACTGGGTCTTTATATTAAATTTTGAGTTGAATAAGTACAATATAGTGAGGGAAAGAGGAACCTTGGCTTGCTACAACAAGCAACCAAAGCCCCAGGTCGAGAAAACACTGCCCAAGCGCTCAAATATCAACCCAACTAAGCTCTGCGCAGACCAAATAAATTCCTACTCCTGTTGTTGGAAGAAAATCGTGATATCTGCCACTCTTATGCTCAGAACCTCCTGAAATTGTAGTTGGTGCCTCTCAGCAATGTGCTCAACCAAACCCATAAAGGAATCTTCCCTAAACCAACCACTCAAAAAACCAACAAAATGGTGCAAATTACCAACAACTGCTGGTTGGAAAGAAACACTTGTTTGAGCCCTCTAGATTGCTCAAAAATTCTACGATGTTGATGTTTTCCTCTCCTCAACAAACCCAGAAAAACCCAGAAAGGGTTTCGTCTAATTCAAACCTTAGAATTTTGCCCCAATTTCCACTTGCTCTTCCAATAGCTGGTAAATTCATCCCACCTGTAGATCTTCCCTCACAACCCCATAAAATTGATGATAAAGGCTAGCAAAAATTCCCTTTGGTAGCCTCCACGTAGCCTCCACAAATCCTAGCTCTATCCATGCCCCAATTGAGCCTCTCCTCAACTCCCATGTGTGGCCCAAAATTAGCTTTGCACAAGCCCACGCGGACCCTGGAAAGGTGATGCTGCCACAACAAAAAATCCACTGAATTGTGCCCAACCAACACTCTAATTCTTCACCAATTTTGTAGCCCAATGATTCTGCCCCACAACTGTCTCTCCCAGGTAATGCGTATTCCTCTTCTACGTCCAAATTGTTGAGAAAACCCACCACTTTGCCTGAATAATCACCGAAACAACTCTGCAATATGAAGTGAATCTCCTCCTAGGGATGGCACTTGAAGTCCCCCTAAGGTAGGTTGAGCTTTTCACTTGGAGATCTCATGTGCTGAACAACACTCCATTGACCTAGCTAAACAGCTTGAACAAACAATGGTTTAGATGATAAATAAGCAAAATGTCCCAAAAATGAGGCCCTCCACCTCTATTTATCTTGTTGCCCCCTTATTCCTCCATGTGGGCCCCACAAGTCAAGTTACCTTTTCTCTCTCTTGCCATAATTCGAACTCTCCTAAGGGTTATGAATTCCCTTTGAAGTGGCCCCCAAATTCCACTTGCACCTTGATTTATTTCATTTTCTAATGTTTGGAAGCCTTCTCTTCCCAAAAAGTCAAGTGGGGTCCTCCTAATCCACCTTTCTTAAGTCCTAATGCCAAAATATCTCCCAATGGCCAAAATTGCAAAAAAAATGGAAATTCTTCTTAACCATGTTAATTAATTGGGGATATTGCAATTTACTTATCATGGACACTTTTGGGCATGAATTGGTGGGGGGATTCGGCAAAAAGAGTGGGCTAGATCAATACTCTTGTCTCCATTGCTCGATTTGGTGGTTAGCTTTGTATTCTAGTCCCATGGGATCTTCTTTATAGGCTATTAGCTTTAGGGTTGGCACCACATGGAAAATCCTGATTTTGGTTGTGTGGTCCCACGTCCTAACACCATATACATCACTCCCCTCTGCCCATTTTAACCCCATTTATCACTTCTCCCAACTGGGTATGTTACCCACCATTTTATGGGTGATATCCCTAAGAGAATTGTTTTTCTCCAAGATGGTCCTCAACTGGTAGCCAACTGCCCCTTGTAGCCATCAGCTAGCTCATTGTGCCATTTCTCCGCCACTTGAGCCAGCCATGTGGTCCCTCGCCCATTTGCCATGATCGTATGTTTGAAGGTGGGCCCTCCGAATCTAAAGGCATGCCTTGTCATTTGGACATTGAGTATTATAGTTTGCTTCTCATGGACAATTATGGGTATGGATTAATGGGGGGATTCAACGGAAAGAATGGGCTAGGTCTGTGCTTCTGTCCCCTAGACCCCTTTCAGGAATTAATCTTGGATTCTACTCCCGTGGGATCTCTTTTACTGACCATTTGGTTCCAAGTATGGTATTTCACGGGAAACTCCGATTTTGGTTGTGTGGTCCAACTCCCTTATCTGCTCATATTACTCTCTTTCCATTCATTATTACCCCATCCATCATTTCTCCCACTTGGGTCCACATTCCTCCATCGGGTCCACATAAGGTCAGCTCACCCCTTGCCCTTACCCACACCTTGGGTCATGGCCTGGAATGAAGCCTTGAGATGGATGCATCTAAAAAGAAAGTGAAACGCATATATGACCATATTCAACAAGAAAAGTACCACAAAATGCAAAAGATGGCCGGGACAAAAACATTTAGCACGTGGGAAAAGTGTCAATTTTGGTATGTTCTATGCTTAAGAGCAATTTACTTCAAATTTCTTATTAGCCCAATATCAATTTCCAGCATAGCAATCACATCAACATGATAGTAAAATGCAAATATAACATAAATGTAAACAGTAGAAGACAAGCCAAGACAAGAGGACACAAGATGTGGCACCAACCCTAATCAGAAAACACTTCATCCAGCCACACGTGTGAGAGAGATGTTTCTCCTTTATGCATACCCAATCAAGTGAGGAGAGAGAAGGAAATGTGAGGTGAGATGAGTGAAATAATGCCACAAGGTATCCTCTTTTTATATGCAACGTTGAGGATAAGCTGGAGGTGAAAATGACTGTTTTTCTTGTTGGCCGACCTTGACAAATTGTCAAGAATACAAATAAATTCATATCTCCATGAATACATGTTGGAATCAGATGATTTTTAGATCAATCCTACACCGCTCGGAGAGAGGAATCCAAGAAAAATATTAACTGCCATAAATGAGGTGACCCATATGGAGTTTGGCCCTAGTTGCCAATTTTAACACTCCCTCTCAAGTAGGGAGAATTCCATCTGTCTATTGGTACTATCTCTGCCATCAATGCACTGCTTTGCTGAACTATGAAGAAGAAGAAGTGATCGAGAATGTAAGATACCTTTTTCTATTGACCCGAAGTCAGTCCCAGATAAAAGAGAGTGTCTCAAACCACTCTTACTGACTCGAAGTCAGTTCCAATAAAGAGAGTGTGTCATACCACTCTTATTGATCCGAAATCAATTCCAAATAAAGAGTGTCTCATACCACTGTTACTGACCCGAAGTCAGTTCCAGTAAAGAGAGTGTGTCATACCACTCTTACTGATCCGAAATCAGTTCCAAATAAAGAGAGTGTCTCATACCAATCTTACTGACCTAAAGCCAGTTCCAATTGATCCCAAATCAATATCATCCTAGCATAGGGGAGTACGGTAGTACACGATGTGTCCATTGGTAATACTATGGTCCCTATCCTCATTTCCCTACTCATTGGCCAGATGAGAGGTACTTCCCATGAGTCCTAGACTGCATTGGTAGGCTGTCTCAGTAGGAGAAGGATGAACCACTCATCCTGCCTACATGTCGCCACGGGGCATCACAGGGGAAGGCTGAACCACTCACCCTGTACATAGCAAACCACTAGGGGAAGGCTGAACCACTCACCCTGTACATAGCAAACCACTAGAGGAAGGCTAGATCACTCACACTATGGTTGCTCATTGCTCCAAGAAGTACCCCAAGCCCCCCGAAGCTCCCAGAGCTCAATGTATATATCATATAGGACCCTCATAAGAGGGTCTCTCCATGACTCCTAGTCGTTCTTGGAAAGTCAAGATTTTGACCTTTCCCAGGGGCTTCATCAGAATTTCGACGACATGCCCATCAGTCCCAATATGATGGAGCCTTATTGCTCCTCGTTGTACCATATCCCGAATAAAGTGGTACCTGATATCAATGTTCTTGGAGCGATCATGAAATACGGGATTCTCTGATAAATGAATCCCACTCTGGTTGTCGCAAAGGATCATGGTAGTATCCAATGTATGTCCAAACAGCTCACTGAAGAGCTTCCTCAACCAGATAGCTTCTTAGGAGGCCATACTCGCAACAATGTATTCGGCTTCAGTTGTGCTCAAAGCAACTAACTTTTGCTTCCTACTCATCCAGGATATCAAAGCAGAACCCAAAGAGAAACAACACCCGAAAGTGCTCTTGCGATCCACCACACTGCCTGCCCAATCAACATTGGAATAACCATGCAACCTCACATCTCCGGCAGTGTATCTTAGTGCATGAGTGATTGTGCCCCAAAGATATCTCAGAAGATTCTTGGCACCAATCCAATGTGAGTGATGAGGCTCAACCATATATTGGCTGAATGTGTTGATTGCAAAACATATATCTGGATGGGAGTTCACCAAGAACATCAATGCTCCTATGAGTTGATGATACTCAAAAGCATTTCCCAATTCAGGTCCGGCAGCACTACCATATAACTTTTTGAAGTTAAGCTCCATCGGGGTAGTCATGGGCTTGTAGTCCACCATCCTAATTCTTTCCAATATCTTCATCACGTATTTTCCTTGAGATAGGAAAATTTCTCCTTGCTTTTGCCAGATCTCCAACCCTAGGAAGTAGTGCATCAGTCCTAGGTCCTTCATCTCAAATTCGGAAGCGAGCTCCCTCTTACATTTGTGAATGAGAGGGTCTACACCAGTCAGAAAGAGGTCATCCACATAAAGCACTAGTATGAGAGGCTTATCATCTTCAACCTTAAAGTTAAGGTTCGGATCGACTTCACTCCTAGTGAATCTCAGCTTCATCAAATAGCTATCAATCCTCTCATACCAAGCTCAGGGTGCTTGCTTAAGCCCATAGATAGCTTTCTTCAACATGCATACATGAGATTCCTGATTATGAATCTCAAACCCCTCCGGTTGTTCCACATAGACTTCCTCTTTAATCGAACGATGCAAGAAAGCGGTCTTGACATCCATCTGATGTACGTTCCATCCTTTCGAGGCAACAAGGCCAATGATTGAGCGGATGGTGGTGTATCAGGAAAGAGGAGAAAATATCTCATCGTAATCCACACCTTCCTTTTGAGAGAAGCCTCGAGCAACAAAGCGAGCCTTGTACTTTTCTGCACTCTCATCAACTCTATGCTTGATTTTGTAAAGCCATTTCTAGGTGACCACTGATTTGTCCTGGGGTCTGGGGACCACATCCCAGACATCATTCTTCATGATGGACTCGTATTCTTCATTCATAGCATCCTTCCATACTTGATGCTTCAAGGCTTCTTCGAATGATGTAGGCTCGTTTTGAATGATAGTGCTCATAATGGTCAAATATCCTTGATACTTGGTCGGCTTCTTGCTTTCATAGAAAGTCCCTCTTGGTGCAATATGTCTCTCGACATCTTTAAGAGTCCCCCTAAGCCATAAGGGCCTTGTTGATTTGGGGTAGCATCGGATATGCTCTAGCCATGAAATTTGGTGGAGAGGTTAGGGCACATGATATCTCCAATACCCAGAAAGGGTTTGGGCAGATTCTAAACAGTTAGGGAGATAGTAAAATAATTAATATTTTTAATGGAGAAATTAAAATATTAATGTGGATTAATATAAAATTGTGTTAGAATGGTCCAATAGACATGGATCAAGCCAGATCTAATCTTAGCTAATCTCGGTCGTTGATATGTCAACGAGAAAAGTATAAGAGGAGGCTTGAGGGTCACTTGGAGAGTACACTAGATGACCAGTCATTCTATTCTCTAGAGCGAGGTTTGCTAAGAGAGATAGAATCAGTGATCGGAGTTGCAACTGAGGGGCAGTGAGTACAAAGAGACAGAGAGGTAGAGATAGTGCTGGGAGATTAGCGCAGGAGCCAGAGAGAGTGACGCAGTAGCAACTAGGGCTCACGCAGAGGCAGCCAGGAGCTACGCAGTGCTTCAGAGAGGCCAGCATAACTGACCAGAGGGCCAGAAGGCTGACGCATAACCTCTTGAGGTTGACGTAGGCCCATTCAGGGTGACGCAGGCCCAACGCTAGGCAGAGAGAGGTTGACGCAATCCAGGAAGGGAGACGCTGGGGTTTTTGGGGCAGATTGGAGCTAAGGAGCTGCTGGAAGGTTTATTTGGGGTTTCAGCTAGGACATTTGTCTTAGACTGAGAGGTACTACTGCCAAGGGCATTCTCTGTTGGATAAGTCGGATTTGGCACCTAGATTGCACTCTGAAATTGCTTAATAAGAAAACCCTCAGATAACTGCACTGGTTTTCCCGCATTGGGTTTTTTCCGGGACATTGATCCAAAAATAACGGTGTCATTTTGTGTGCTTGTATCTGTTTCCTTTAGTTGATGATCTGTGATATGTTGAACATGCACTAGTGTTTATTTTCAGTATTTACATTGTAAATAACTTGTTAAGTAGCAGAACAAGTAGATAGGAATAAATCAGTAAAGTGCATGGAGGGTTTCTAACTGGTAAACATAGAATCAACATGGTATCAGAGCGTGGTTGCAGATCACAGGAGAACTGAGGACATCAGCCGAGTGGAGCAATAGCAGCAGAAAACAGCTGTCTCGAGTGACAGAAGGTGTTCCTAGCAGAGCAACAACAAGGGAAGGGTGACGCAGTGCTTGCGTCATCAAGGGTGAGCCAGGAAGAGGCAGCGCAGAGGCCAAGGGAGGTAAAGGGAGGCTTACATAGAGCCATGTAGAGGGCCAAAGGGCTGTGACACAGTTGGCTGAGGAGGCCGAGTTGCTGGTGCCGGGATTGCGCAGAGCCTAGGAGCTCTCACCTTCAGGTTGCTAGGGTTTAGGAGCCTATGGGAAAGTTGCAAAGTGGAGCTGGTGGGGTACTGTAGTTAGAACGGTACCTGACAGGGTAAGCCAAGGAGGAGGGAGTGGCTACCGAGGGTTTCTAGCCAGGAAATCCGGATCAGTAGTGCGATTGCAAAGACGATCAGAGTAGGGGGCATCTCGACATCGACGACAGGATTTCCAGGCGGGAAATCGAGACTCATAGGGAGTCACATCGGGAACTTCCAGGAGGGAAGTAGAAGAGCAGCATGGCACTACATGGAGTAAGAGACTGGGACAGATTGGACGGAGCCTCAAACTTCGTAGTTTGGAAGGCCAAAATCTTATCTGTACTTGACAAAAATCGTTTCAAGCACTTCACCTTGAGGACGATAGCTATCCTAGTTGACCTAGCTGAGAATGACAAGTACGAGGAGGAAATGGTGAGGGCCAAGAGCATCATCCTTGACGGGTTCAAGGACCATGTAGTACCACACATTGCCGAGAAGGAAACGACAAATGAGATGTGGGAGGCCCTAAAGAAATTGTACTAGCATACTTCTATGCAGAGAAGGATGTTACTAGAAAATTAGATGAGGTCATATTAGATGAAGAAGGGAGAATCGATTGACACCTTCCTCAGAGGACTGAATGAGATCCGAGATCAGTTGACTTCCATAGGAGCCACGCTAGATTAGGAATTGATGGTGAGGACAACCCTGAATGCAGTCTCAGAAGATTGGGAGGTATTTCTCTAGAGTATACTGGGCAGAGGGACACTTCGACCTTGGGATGAGATGTGGGCGGCTCTTAGCCAAGAATCAGATGACAGACAAAGGTGGGAAGCAGCAGTAAGGGGATCAGTGTCAAAAATGAGGAGGAAGATGTTGCCCTAGCATCTGAAGGAAAGAAAGAAAAACTGAAGAAGAAGGATCTCTCCAAGATCAAGTGCTTCCACTATGGGGAGCTGGGTCATTACGCGACCCAGTGTCCAAGGAAGAAGAGTAAGGGAGTCTTTCGAGACTAAGGCAGCCACAACAAGGGCAGAGAAGGAAGTGGAGGTAGATGATGACTGTGCCATGAGTGCACACACACCACTTGAGCGGAAGTGGGGAGACATCGAGTTGTAGTCAGGCAGACTACAGGCGATGAGCAGGATCTTTGAGGTACCCAGTCTCTTGGATTAGACCTTACTACGGGAGCCTCGAAGAGTAGCAGGACTGGCTGATGTGGGTAGGATGGATGCGGATGGAGCAGCAGAGAGAGCTACTGTGAAGGATTCCTAGGATAGCGCGAGGCTAGCAGGCTGCAACAGTGCGAGAGGCACGGGAGTGTTGCACCAGTGCCGGATGGCAGAGAGATGTGTGCAACGGTGCGAGATGCAGGGAGTTTGTTGCAACAATGTAGAGGCCAGAGAGGGAGCACTTGTCAGCGGCAGAGGGAGCTTCAACATCAGAAGGGTCTCTAGCCCAATAGAGAGGTCAGAATTGGGAGATCAGTTACTTACTTCTCAGTAATTGAGTTGCAGTGCAACAATGGGTAGCACGATGCAGTATGATGAGAGGAGATGCAGTGCAGATGCAAAAGTGGCAGTGGCAGAGCCATGGGCAGCAGCACGGATGCAGAGGGAGCCGTCGTACAGATGCAGTAGTGGCAATGGCAGAACCATGGGCAGCACTACAGGATACAAAAGTGCTGAGGATGGTGGGCAGTAGGCCTAGCATCAGCACAGGGACCGATGCTGGATGATCAGAGCAATACTCAGTGAGGAGTATTGCTAAAGCACAATCCTCGCTAAGAGGGAGTGTTGATTTGGGGTAGCATTGGATGTGATCTAGCCACGAAATTTGGTGGAGAGGTTAGGGCACATGAGATCTCCAATATCCAGAGAGGGTTTGGGCAGATTCTAAACAGTTTGAGAGATATTAAAATAATTAATATTTTTAGTGGAGTGCCTAAGTCTAAACTTAGGGAAATTAAACTATTAATGTGGATTAATATAAAACTGTGTTAGAATGGTCCAATAGACATGGATCAAGCCAGATCTAATCTTAACCGTTGATTAGGGACTTAATCTCGGCCGTTGATATGTCAACGAGAAAAGTATAAGAGGAGGCTTGAAGTTCACTTGGAGAGTACACCAGATGATCAGTGATTCTATTCTCTAGAGCGGGGTTTGCTAAGAGAGATAGAATCAGTGATCGGAGTTGCAGCTGAGGGGCAGTGAGTATAGAGAGACAGAGAGGCAAAGATAGTGCCGGGAGATCAGCGCAAGAGTTAGAGAGAGTGACGCAGTAGCAGCCAGAGCTCACGCAGGGCCATGCAGAGGCAACCAGGAGCTGCGCAGTGCTTCAGAGAGGCCAACATAGCTGACGCAGAGGGCCAGAAGGCTGACGCAGGGCTTCCTGAGGCTGACACAGGCCCATTCAAGGTGACGCAGGGCTAGCATTGGTCAGATAGAGGCTGACGCAGTCCAAAAAGGTAGACGCTAGGGTTTCTGGAGCAGATTGGAACTGAGGAGCTACCGGATGGTTTATCCGAGGTTTCATCTGGGACATCTGTCTCAGACTGAGAGGTACTACTGCCAAGGGCATTCTTTGTTGGGTAAGTCGGATTTGGCACCCAGATTGTACTCTGAAATTTCTTAATAAGAAAACCCTCAGATAGCTACACTAGTTTTCCTGCATTGGGTTTTTTTAGGGACATTGGTCCAAAAATAATGGTGTCATTTTGTGTGCTTGTATCTGTTTCCTTCAATTGATGATCTGTAATATGTTGAGCATGCAATAATGTTTATTTTCAGTATTTACATTGTAAATAACTTGTTAAGTAATGGAACAAGTAGTTAGGAATAAATCAGTAAAGTGCATGGAGGTTTTCTAATTGGTAGACTTAGAAACTTCAACAAGCCTCTTCCTAGAGGAGGAGGGCTCTTGAGGAGGAGGATCAATAGGATCCATAGGTTCTTCAACATCCGACATTGTTTCATCTTCTTTTTCATCCAGCTTCCTGGTGTCAGCTTCTTTATCCTCCCTTGGAATAGCTAGATTGTCAACCTTGCTAAGAGCCATATCTCTGTCAAAGGTGACATCATGACTTATCTCAACTTCCCTTTGACCAGCCACATAAATTCTATAGCCCTTAGAATTTTCGTTGTATCCCACAAAGATTTCTTTCTTTCTAGATGCACCCAATTTGCTTCTTTTCTCTTTCGACACATCAAAGTATACGAAACTTCCAAATATTCTAAAATGAGAGACATCGGGTTTCTTATCAGTGAACATTTCTTTGGGAGTCTTGGAGTCCAATGCTTGATGAGGGCGTCAATTTTGAACATATACGGTGGTATTCACAACTTTGGCCCATAGAAACTTTAGAAGCCTTTGATCATGGAGAATGACACAAACAACTTCTACAATCGTACGATTCTTCCTTTCAGCCACACCATTCTGTTCAGGAGCGTATGGTGTTGTAGTCTCCCTTTTAATGCCAGCTTCTTTGAAATAGTCATGGAATTCATTGGATTCATAGTCGGTCCCATTATCAATCCTTAATATCTTGATTCTCTTCTCGGATTGATTTTCAATCATGGCTTTGAAGTGACGGAACCAGGTGACGACACTGAGGTGATTTGATCTCAGGTTTGACCAGCGTTGACTGTCAAAAGGTTGATTGCAGGTTTGTCCAGCTTTGAATGAAGTTTGACTGTATTTTCGCGTTGTTTTGGGTTGACTTTTCTTGCTGTTGGAGGCCGAGTTGACTGAGCATTGCCTAGTTGCTAAGGAGGGGCAACCACACCTAATCTGCAATCAAAGAGGAGTCCATGCTGGTCAAAATACCTTCTTGCAACCCTGGTCAAATTCGGTCAACGCAGCCCTAATTAGAAAACACTTTGTCTAGCCACACATGTGAGAGAGATACTGCTCCTTTATGTGTACCCAATCAAGAGAGGAGAGAGAAGGAAATGTGAGATGAAATGAGTGAAATAATGCCACAAAGTCTCCTCCTTTTATATGCAACGTTGAGGATAAGCTGGGGGTGAAAATGATTGTTTTCCTTGCTCGCCGACCTTGACAAATTGTCAAGAATACAAATAAATTCATATCTCCCTGAATACATGTCGGAATTGGATAATCGTTAGATCAATCCTACACCTCTCAGAGAGAGGAATCCAATAAAAATATCATCTGCCATAAATTAGGTGATCCATATGGTGTTTGGTCCTAGTTGTCAACTTTAACAAAAAGCCAATGCATGAGCTCTACCCCATTATCATGGCCATCACCCTAGTTCCTTCAAGTTCTATGAGTCTTCTTCATCATATAGGAACCCATAATTGTCCCAACCCCTGGTGTGCGATGAACTGCCCCACCTTAAAAGGGGGAATTCATTGCGATATCTTATACATCATGCTCTAACCCCTTGAGCCCCATGAAATTAATCAATGAAAATCATAAAAAGGAAAAATATATATAAAGAAGGGTGGAAAAACCAAGGCCACGACACCTCATGTACCACAATTGCTCCCTCCTACACACTATAAACCCAAGTGTGGGCTTCCCTCTCATAAGCTACCCTTGTACCCCAGCATGTGACCCAGGGCTGCCCCTTCTCATCCCCTACTTCATCCACCTACCTGTCATATGCCACCACTTTTTAACTGGTGTACCTTGACTATATTATCCCTTTTAAAGGAAGAAACCACTTAATAGGATATTTGGTTAACCCCATTAGGAGTTTAGCAGACATTGGCACATCCCAAAGCCCATTATGGAAGGGTAAGCCATTATGAAATCCCCACTTGTGGTCCATGATTAGGTAAGCTCATTTACTCAATTTCTTTAATGACTAATTGTACTAGAATTCTAGGGGATGCATTGGATCTTATGCAGGATTGCAAATGGTTTCCACTTGGGGTGTGTTCTCCCTATATGGGGTCCTAATACTCGGAGGGTTACATTGGCACATATAGGGTGTGTGTTGAGAGCCATGGGCCTCCATAGCAGCAGAATGCACTTCATGGATCCCCATAGCCATTTACAGATTGCTCGTGGTTCACTTATTAGACGAGGAGGATGCACTTGATCCATCATGCCCAACTGACCCCAGATCTACACCATACACTTGGAAGATGATCCATGACTTATACGGTGATGTAATCACCTACATTATCATCCTAGACCTTGAGAGCAACTTACAAGCATCCTCGATTTGTTTGGAGACCCATGAGGACACTTGTGTGCTCCCACATGTCATTTGGAGCACCACAGGTTATTACAAGAGGTCAACCCCTTGTCCATTGCTTTTGAGGGTCCTATTCTTTATTGTGGCACCCATGGACTTCATTAGGCCTCTTAAGAGGGCTCTACGACATGCATAGATTAGTATTTAACCTTTTGAAAGGCTTACTTTTTTATTTATGAGCTAGTTTGGTGGGCTTGTCACCAAAAAGTTGTGTTATTAGCACATTATTTTATTTTTGGGGCTTTTGTAGGCCAAGGAGGCTAATTCGAACTCCTAAGATGTGTATAAATACAAGAGAGGTGAGATCATTTCTCATCATCACTTTGGATTGGATCTCTTTCTTCCTTAGAGAATTTCACACTTTTTGCTGGAGGATGAATTGGGCCATTTATGGATATTTTTTGATGTATGGTTATTGGTCTATCTTCTCTTGGAGCTTCTCTATTTTCATTTGTGAATGGTTGGATGTACTCTACTGCATGTAAGTACGAAATTTTGATGTTATTATTTGTTACTTTTGTCATATATGTTGGATTGGGATTTTCGTTGTTTTAGGGTTAATTGCAGTATGCAAATTATTGCTTAATATTGTGGAATTGTCTCTATTATAACATTCTGTCCATCGTATGGGCCATGTAGTGTTACTGAAATCTCTTAGGGATTAAAATTTGACCTTGACAAGCCATTCCTCTTGTGCATTTGAAGTATAAAAGTTGCAAGATTGCTTTCACTTGACCTAGAGGGTTTGTGAAGTAATTTTGACGCCTCTTTGACTCGGAACCAAGAAATCTTACACCTAATCAACATAGACTCCATTCTCCTAAGCATTAAGGCACTGATATACTAAGGGTGGTCACCAAAACTCCTATTCTTTCACCTTATCCCAGTCTAGCTACATTGGGGTGCCAAGGGCATCAATTTCCTGCCAAGCTAGCCACTAAAAAAATTCGATATCCTAGGGTCTCTTGTGCTGCCCTTTTCTCTGGCCCTCCTCTAGATTGGAAGACATTCTGAGAGTGGAATTGGGAGAAAATCCAAGCCGTAGCTCCGGGATCAAATATTGCCCTGCCATCCCCAACGATAACACTTCCCTGGGTAAAATCAACATCTTTGAGTAATTATATTTTCTTTTATCCTCTCTCCACCTTGTCTGGGGTAAGAATATCGTTGGTTGCTACATTCCTTCCTCATACCCTAGATTGGGTCCACTTGGCCCCATGTGGTCCCACTCCTTTGAAAGATCATTCTTCAAGAACTATTTGAGATACTAATTTTAAAAAGTATTCTAGGGACTTGGAAACTCTTTCACAAGTCTTGTCCCATAAATCTAACCCTCAAACCCTGTCTTCCTTTCCCTGGATCACCTAGTACCTTGCTTACAAAGCAAACAATCTTCATTCTTCAAATTTTGGGAGAGGATTATTTGGGTCACTCATATCCATTTTACTTATCCTTCATTAGTGAATCCACACATATTGGGTCTCCTCCCATCGGTGAAAGTCCGTAAATAGAAGGGAGCCTTAGCTGAGGTGACAGTGGGCTAAGACTCCATTTGTTGCCCTTGGCCTAGCATTTGTCCTTTAGGGATTCCCCTTAGGTCCCCTACTAGTTTGAACGGTAATAGGGTCCACACTTGTCCACTAGGTCCACAAAGGGTTAGCTTTCCCCACCCCCTTTGCCCACACCTTGGGTTGGGCTTGGAACAATGCCTTGGAGATTGATGCAGCTAAAAGGAAAAGGAAAAACATGATATGTCCACTTACAACAAAAAATATACCATAAAATGCAAAAGATGGTTGGGACACAGAAATATAGCACGTGGTCAAAAGCCAAACATGAGCTCTACCTCTTACCTATGGCCATCACCTTGGTTCCTAGGGGCCCTAGATGAGCCCCCTCCACATTAAGGAACTCATGATGGTCCCAACATCTGGTGGGAAATAAGTTGCCCCACCTCAAAGGGGGTATCTACAAACTACTGCTGTATCCTGCACATCATGCTCTCATTCCTTGGAGCCCCAAGCAGTTATGTAGAAAAATCAATCAAAGGAAAAAGGCATATGAAGAAGGATGGAAAAACAAAGGCTGGGGTAACTCATGTACCACGGTTTCTCTCTCCTACACTCATATACCCAATGTGGGCTTCCCCTATTATAGCTACCCTTGTACCATGGCATGTGGCTAGGAGCCTTCCCCTGATCTGCACTCCATTCCATCATTATATCACATGCCACCTACCACTTGATGGATATACCATGGACATGTTACCCCCTTTAAAGGCTAAACCTAATAGGGTCCTTGATTAACCCCCTTATTGAGCTTGGAGACACCTGTACATGCTAAAGCCCACTGTGGAAGGGCATGAAATTATGAAGTGTTCGCTTGTGTTCCATGATTTGTAAGCTCTTTTACTTGATTACTCTAATGTTCTGCTATATTGAAGGGTGGAGGGACCCATTAGATCTTATGCAGGATTGCAGGTGGGTCTCCATTTGGAGTTTGGTCTCTCTATATGGGGTCTAAGCCCTCTAGAGGGTCACATTGGCACTTGTAGGGTGAGCGTAGAGAGACATGGGCCTCCACCATAGTAGAGAGTACTTCATGGATCTCCAACACCATTCAATGATTGCTCGTGTTTCACCATTTTGGATGAGGATGTTGCACCTGGATCACCATGTCCAAGTGACTTCACACTTGTACCACACACTTGGCAAAGGTTCCATGGTCCAGATGAGGATGTGTCTCGTCGTGGGAGACAAAGGGAGGGCTTATGTTATCATCCTAGCCCTTATAGATGGTTTACAGGCATTATCGATTCACTTGGAGACCCATGAGGATGCCATTGTGCCCCCACACCCACTTGGTAACACTACATGTGACTTGCCTTGATATCAAGGGGCCACCCCCTTATTCACTATGTTTGGAGTATATTCTCTCACTTGGCACACTTTGGACTCCACTAGCCCTTCCAATGGCCCAACGACTCATTAAGTTTACTATTTTTCCCTCTCGAAAGTCTTATCTTTCTATTTTGGAGCTATCTTGGTGGGCTTGTCACCAAGGGATGTTATTATTGCACATTATTTTATTATTTGGGGCTTAATCAGGCCTAATTATGAAAATCAAACTCTTTAGAGAGGATATAAATTCATGAGAGGCTCATTCATTCCTCTCATCATCACTTGCATTGGATTAGTATCTCTTGAGAGATTTTCGCACTTTTTGTTGGGATTTTGGAGTTTTCTTGATGCAATATGATGTTTGGATTTTTGCTAGTCTTTGGAGCTAAGTTGCAGGAAATGTGGGTTTAGGGTCCGTTTCCGTACAGAAATGAAACGGAAGCAAGGAAAATCATACCGTACGGCCCGGAAACTTGTTTCCGGCCATACTAGCCCATTTCTCGAGGAAACATGGCCAGTACGGGCGGAAACGAGTTTCTAGGCCGTACGACGAAGTTTCCTCATGCAACTTGACTTTTTCTTATGTCTTTTTTTATTATTTTGTCTTCTATTCTTTTATTAGGTAACTAAAGTGGCTTCTAGTTGCTTTTAGATGCCTTTCTCAAGTTATAAAAGTGACCCTCGCCTCATTCTCTCATCACACAATTGAGCAAGTCGTTTCTCTTGGAGACTGGCGATTTTAGCAAAGGAGAAGAGAGGAAGAGAGCAACGGTTTCAGCTAGGGCATTTTCAACAATGAGCAAAGGAGATTTCAGCAGCAAGAGAAAGAGATTTTAGCAACATATTTGGAGTGCAAAGTTTTCGGCTACAACATTCTTGGCTTTTGGCTTAGCTACAACCATATTTCTCGTCTTTTCTGGCATTTTGGGGTAGCTTTAGCTACAAAAAATAAATTTGGGTAAGCAACATTCATTTTCTTAGTTTTTTCCTACTATTTCTTCAATTTTTCGAGGATTTATCCTGCCAAAAATATGAAAAACGTTTTTTATTTACAGATTTGTTTTTTATTTATTTTTGCAACAATGGCTTCCAACCAAAGTGTAGTTGCAAGTTCAAGCCCTAGGGCCAACCCAAGGGTTGAATATTATCTTCTTTGGAGGCATTTTCGGAAGCTTCAAAAATGTGGAGGTGGTGGCTCATGGGAATGGCGATGTAATCTTTGCAATAATTTGTACAAGGGCTCATACCCAAGAGTAAAGGCACATCTTTTGCATGGAAGAGGACATGGGGTTGTGGATTACACAAAAACAACAGATCCATTGGTAAGGAGGCCATATCAAAGAGAGCAAGATGAGGTGGATGTTATTAAGAGAAGACATGATGAGCTTACTCAAGCTACTCCTGAAGCTCCATCTAGCATTGAGCCAAGGATTGTAGCTGAAGCAAGAAAGAGGAGAGCTGGTGCCACTCAACAACATGAACAAACCCAAAAATACCAGAGGGGCATCCCCTTTAGTTCAGGATAGCAGAATATCCAAATTTTATGATGACGAGCTTATTGCTCAAAGTAATGGGAAGAGGAAGGAAGCCCATAAGGATAGATAGGTGGCCAATGGGGTGAGAAAATCCCTTATGAGAATGTTTCCTGCTCGTCTACACAGGGAGGTAAAGGAAGAATTTGCCAGTAATGGGGTGAAAAAATCCCTTATGAGAATGTTTCTTGCTCATCTACATAGGGAGGGAAGAATTTGCCAGTTTTGTTGCAGGAATAGATGATTATGGAGATATATCAGCTTTGGAGGAGAGAAGCACCATAAATCCATTTAGGTGGTGGATTTGTCATGGAACAAATGGTGTACATTTGCAAAACCTTGTCATTTGTATTCTTTCACAAGTGGCAAGCTCTTCATCAGCAGAAAGGAACTAGAGCACTTATGGTTTTATTCATTCTGTGAAGCGCAATAGGTTGGGCTTACAAAAGGCAGATGATCTTGTTTATGTGCACTCCAACCTTCGCCTTGCATCTCGTAGGGGTCCAAAATACAACAGTGGTCCTTCTAAAGAATGGGATGTGGATGCAGAAAGTCCTGATTTGGATCTCTCTCTTGCTACCCTGAATATTTAGGTCTAGCCTGGAAGTGGAATTGGCCCATCATCTTCTTCAGCACCACCATCCATTGTTGAGCATGGTTTTGCTTCTATTTTTTATGAGGATTATGATGATGAGGGTTAGTTTTTTGTCTCAATAGTTCTTGTAGCCTTACAGTCTTTATTGTACTTGCAGCCTCATATATATAATAAAGGCTGATTTTGAGATTTGGATATATAATAAAGGTTGCTTTTGGATATTCCGATATTTTTATTTTCATTATGTGACCATTCATGAGTAAATGTGATGTAAATTTAATCATAATGTTTAAATGCAGTAAATTATAATGTATGATATATGTTTTATGATCGCAGATTCGCACATAACATTTCTGAAATGTCCTAAATTATATATATATATATATTCACGTTTCCTAGTTTCCAAAATTTGGGGAGGTGGCGTTTCGTACCCGTGCCCGTTTCGGAAACTCATACCCGTTTCCCCGTTTCGTGCAACTTAGCTTTGGAGCTTCTTTCTAATACGTAGTTGATGAATGGATATACTCTCTCTCATGTAAGTGAAATTTTAATGCTATTCTTGTTATCTTACTTGTTTAATGCATGTTATTATTATCATTATTCATGTATGGGTTAAAGCAATGCGAAATTCCTCTGGAGACCTTGAATAAGTGATTTAATGAATGTGTTGCTATTTGAGGGAATGGGTGAATATTCCTAGAGTCACCTCTTAGGTTGGAAGACTTCTAAACTTCTTCTCCTTTGCAAATTTGAAATACAAATCCCTAATAACCAAGTCGCTGCACTTGGAAAGGCTAGCAGAGGTCAAATAGGGGCTCCTTAACTGACAAAAATCTTTGATCTAGGTGTATCTTGACTCCATTAGCCCCAAGAAGCAAGGCACTAATTTTCACATCCTTTTGGTTGTCAAAATTACCTCTCTTTTTTCCACTTTTCTCAATTCTAGGCCTTGTTGACCACTACGTGTCAACGACCCATAACAGTACCCCCCTTTTTTTTGCAAAAGGGATAGAGCCTGATCGATGTATTCGTGCTGTCCAACTATCATCATCAGTTTGATCATCATCTTATAATATAAACCCGTTCTGTATGTGTATAATGTAAATAACCTCAGCAGGTTCGTGTCGTGTATGTAATTACCTAGGTAAACCTATTTTTCTCGTGACGATCTATATTCCGGGAGGTTTTTTGTTTCACCGATCCATTCTTAAATGGTCAGTAGAGTCGTCTTTCAGTCTTACCCCAAAGCCGAAATGTATTTTGTCATTGGGATCTTAGGCGAATCCTAGTGTTCTAGATCGAGTCTATGTAAAAGTGATTTGGGAATAATCCTAACTATTTGGTTAGGTTATTTTATTAAAGATTACTTGGTCTTTTGGATTATATTTGTGTCGCAGAAATGGGTAGTTTGTGAGGGTCTATTTCAGATGGGTTTTCCTTCTTATGATGTAAAAGATATGAAAATTATAATGTGAAGTGTCTTGAGGGTTGGAAAAATAATTTATCCCCTCATAGGTTAATTAATTAAATTTTCTGGCCAAAAATTAATTAAAATCCTAAGCCAAAAATTTAATTAATTCTAGGTCCTAGGTAAATTTAAATTCTCTGAAAGCAAAATTTGTCGGTCCTTAAAAATTAAATTTTAAGAGGTCTCGAGACTAAGGTAAATTGATTATTTTGCTAAATTTTAAGCCTTTGGTCCCTGGGGTAAAGTTAAAGTCAAAATTTTGAGGAAATTAATTAAAAAATTTAATTTTTGAATTAATTAAAATGCCTTTAATTGAAAAATTCAAATTTTCTCAAGAATTTAAAATTTCGATGGATGAGATTAAAAGAAATTTTAATTCTCATCAACGGTTGAGATTGCTTTGGCAAAGATCACTTGAACTAGCCGTTGGAGGATTTATCTTTAAATAGGAGGTCATTTGTCAGTCAATTCATCTGACCTCTGAGTTGTGTGCCAAGCAAAAAGTTCTCTTGTAATTTTTATTTGGATAATAAAGAAAGACTTTGGGGTTAATTTTCGTCGGTGTTACTCTTCATGGAAACACTGTAAGATGGTTTGTTTTCATGCGCAATTTCTTTTTAGCTATTGACAATAGCTTCTGAAGAGTGATTTGAGTACAGGTATGTTGCTCAATCGTCGGGGTTTGAATATAATCTAAATTCTGAACGTAATAGCAGATATCTCTATTTGTTTGAGTTTTATCATTGTTTTGTCGCTTTATGTTGATGGCTGAATTGAGTTTTGCAAGAAAATCTTGATTTTTAGATCATCGGGCGTTCAGGGAAGTTTTCAATTGGACCAGCCAACTCCTGATTCGTGTTTTCCGAAGAGCCCAGCATAATATGATCCCTTGTTTATCATAAGATATTTCTACTAGTGATGCATGAAGGGTTTTGAGTTCAACACCTCCTTTAAACTTTAAAAATTTAATTTTTTTTGCGTGCTAAATTGATGAATCTGGCTATTAAGAGCCTTAGATTATCAGATCTGGGAGCAGAGTTGGACTCACACTCCCTAGATATGATAGATCTGCGATTCATATGCATAGATCTGTAATTATTTTTAGTTTTCTGACTTGGGTTTGCTGGGTTTTAGCTTTTTGGGTCATTGTATATATCGTTTGGGTGTTTCTTGTTGTCTTACAGCTACGGATCTGAAGGAGAAAACTGTGTAGAGTCCAGATCTAGGCCCTGAAGGGTAAGATCTGGATCTCTGGGTTCATTAATTTTTTTCCAGGGATATTATTCAGACATTTTGTAGTCCAGGGGTTTAAATTTAAATTCAGATCTGGAAATTTAGTGAGGGTTTCAGGTTTAAATCTGAAGCAAGTGGATTCAAAGTTTTAAATTAAGATTTCTGGAAAATTTGTAAAGAAGTTCTGGTGGATTTAAAGAGGTTCTGGGCCACCATTTTTGTTGATTGATTCACTGCCTAGGTTTTTGGGTTCACTGTGCATTTCGAAATTACTTTTAAGTCCTTGTTGCCATATATCGGATTTGCGTTATTCCTCAGTTCGCTAGCCTGTTTCTTCTCCGCCGCTCTCGCAACCCTCTCCTCGCTCTTCTGCCATCTCCATTTTGCTGCCATCGCATCTGTCAACCTGCAAGAAAACAAAGCTTGTTGCCATAACGCTGCCAGCATACCTCACCATCTCTTTGAGTGTCCCTTCATCCTTCCACTTTCCGTATCTCTGCGTGCTGGCCAGCCCCTTCTAAACTCGATTTCCCTTCGTAATCCTCCAAACCACAGTCCTCATTTCCCTCTTCTTGCTGTTATCCATCCTCGTTCGATCCCCATCCATTTTGAAGAGCTCCCTCATGACCTGTGTTTTCTACTGTAGACTTTCTCCCCGCTGCCGCAATCCGTCCTTGCCCTCGCTGTCCTTCATTTTTCTGCGATCACATGCGGCTCCTTCCCTTCCTCCCCACGCAACTTCTTTCATCCATCGCTGCCCACCATTAACCCTTTGCTGTGTCCTCCTTCCGTCCAAGCTCCAAACCTTGCTTCTGCTGTTGAGTTCCACACTTGCACACACGCACAACAAAAAGCATTTGAATTTTTTTTTTTTTTTTTTTTTTTTTTTAATTAATTAATTTATGTTTTATGTGTGCGTTAGGTTAGAGATCAGTTTTATTTAGTTTAGTTCGATTTCATTACTTATATTTAGTTTAGTTTAGTTTAGAATTATCAGATTTCATTTTCATTTAAAGCTTTGTTTAGTTTTGTTTTAGTTTAGAGTTTCAATTTTTTTTTTTTTAATATTTTGATTTTTTTTTGTTTTACATTTTTTCAATATCTTTTTTATGTTTTGATTTTATTTTTATTTTTATTTATTTCACATTTAAAAACTTTAAAAAATTCATAAAAATGCTAAATTCATTAAAATTATAAAAAATTCTAAAAAAAAAATCCAAAACATTAAAAAAATTTCTAAAATCCTAAAAATCTAAAATCCTAAAATTTTAAAAAATTCAAAAAAATCTAAAGTCTTATTTTTTTTTTTTTTAAATATAAAATTCTCTGATAATGAAGGAATTAAATCAAATGGATTCACGTGTTCATATTAAAAATTTTAATGTGGCCTATGGCCCATTAAAATTTTAATTTATTAATTCTTTGATTTGTTTTACTTTTGTCACATTAAAAGAAAGATTTTGATTTCTTCAGAGACCATTAAAGTTATTGCCTAAGGAATAATTAAAATCAAAATTTGAAGTTCCTTAGTGTTATTTGGTGATTAAATGCATTTTTTTATATTTCTCTATTGTCAAGTGCAATTAATGTTTCAAAATTTATATTGGTGATAGGAGAAAGTTTAATTAATTCTAGATCTGGGTCATTAAGTGAAAATTATTTTAAATCTAGAATCTCTTGCATGTTAAAGTTTTGGGCATTTACATTAATTGTTCATGATCGTCACTTTGCCACATCTATAAGTTTTCTTTGGATGACTTGTTATTACTTAGCCTACGGTTAATTCAATATAAAAGACATTGGTCTGTAGTCATTTATATCTTGTAATTGTGTCTTATCTTAATCCATCTGTTGTAATTGACCGAGACTTTCTTTAAATTCATCAAGTTGTTCATCATTAAAATCTCCTAGAGCTCGTATTCCACCGGCTCTCTCATCCATTTACCCTAGGGACTACCCCCCTTGACTTGCCTAGGAGAGAGTCTAAACGGAGTGAGTAAGGATCAAGAGTGACAACCCTTAGTCTGAGCATTGTCGCGGTGCCTAGACACTTTGTGCGACAACAGGCCTAACCCTAGAGGGTCACCTAGGGCATCAAGCGAAATTCCTTGCAGCCATCCAAATCCCTTGAATTTTGGTCCACTACTGTGTTAAAGTTTGCTCAAGAGGTCCTCCAAGTTTGAAGCGAATACGATGGTGGAATCTTGAGATATTGCAAGCCCTCGACACGAGACCATTTCTTTCCCTAGGTTGATTTGGGTTAGTGTCCTCACTTGGATCATTGCATTGAAAATTCAAAAGAGATTTTGTCCTATAATCCTATTCTCCTCCCAAAATTTGTCAAGCCCTTCAAGTGTTGATAAACTCCACATCCTTGACCTAGTTTGGGTCCATTTTGGTTCTTTGTGGTCCCACAACTTTATAACTCAAATTTCACAAGGATTGCATAGAAACCATTCCTCCACATCGAGGAAGCTTCTTGTCAAGCAATATTCTCCAAACCTAGGCTCAAGTATCCTCTTAGCCCTTCCCAGAGAGCCCATCACCTTGCTGCTTAAGCCAGCAAGCCATTTAATTGTGTCTCTCTTGTGAATAGGTTTTAGGAATCACCCTATCTTATCATTGATTCATACTTTCTTGTGATTCCTCTTATACTAGGACTCCTCCCAACGGTGAAAGTCCATAAAGAGCAGGGAGCCTTAGCTGAGGTGAAAGTGGGCTATCACTCCATCGTTGCCTCTTGACCTAGTAGTTGCTCTTTAGGATCCCCTCCTAGGACCCTTGCTAGTTTGAGCGGTAACAGGGTCAACTTGCTTTGTTTGCTCAAATATTAAGGCTGATTTTAAATTTGGTCCATTTGATTAGTGTTTATGTTGCAAGCTCAGTTGTCCACCTTGGAGGACACTTGGAAGTTAGATATGCATCCTTGTAGAACATACATCATCTTGAAGGGGTTTGGGAGGTAACACGTAGTTTGCATTTTTTAGTTTTTTATTTGTGCAATGCATATATATCATATATGTGTGGAATGTTTACATATCATGTGTTGACTCAAGGGCTGTTATAATATAGTATATACTAATGAAAACTTTCTTTTGGGTATATTTTTGAATATGAATGGTTTTAATTGTTGAAATCTTAGTTTATATGTCTAGGTTATTTATTTTTATATATATATATATATATATATTATTATGTAGATATATATTGAAGGCAAACTTTGGACGATTCCCTGCATTTCCCCAAAATATTTGGATGGAGGACAACATCAAATGCTAGCTGCAAGAGTGGCTGGTTACCTGAGGGACTTGATTGGCTTAGAACCTGTGACCTTCCCATTGGTGAGATGCCGTTGGTAGATGGTCCAACTGATTAAGCTAACATATGGGCTATCTATCTATCTATAGTTTTGGAATTGATTTCCATCACAAGCTAAATTGGAACTGTAGTGTTGAAAAAAGAATTAATGATAGTTGGGAAGCATAGCCATATTTTGCTCTTGAAAACTATTGTAATTTGTTTGGGCAAAAAAAAGCTCCTCTTCAAAACCTTGGTTACGCCAGTGCTTCTGTATGGCTGAGAGGCTTGGGGCTGTAGTATCTCCAAGGAAACTTGGATGAAAATCGTATAAACCCAAAAACAATTTAGAATAACCTTAGAATTAAGTGCAATACACCTTATGCTAGTATCATTTTAGAAGATGGGCTCCTTCCCATTGAGCCTAAGGCTATGGTAGGGAATTTAATGTACAAGCACGAACTAATTACATGAAAAATGAAATGCTTCCTTTCAATTCTCAAACATCAGTGAAAGTCATTCAAGGCTGAAAGGGGGTTGGACTAAAGATGCAGTCTCTTGGTTAAATCATTGGAGTATAGTGGAGGAGGACACCCTCCAAAATATCCATATTGTTAAAACTTAAAAGCACTAGCGTAACTGTGTTTGAAAAGAACATGTGGAGCGATAATGACACTGAGAAAAAGAGAAAGTTGAATTACTACAGAGAAATCATTAGCATCAAATCAGAAACTTAAAACGAAATCTCCATTGTTGCTAGCAAAAGAAATAAAATAAATATTGCAAATATAATAACAAATTCCCATGAGATTCAAATGAAATAGGGCATTGGACAAGAATATTCTAGTTAGGCATTGATCCATACATATTCTATTTTAGTGCTCCACGTATATTCCATTCCTTGATTTTATAAAACTGATGACTTGTTAGATTGTTTAGTTTAGCTGTTGGTATTTTTATAATATCTGAGATTTTGAAGTCCTTCGATGAAGCTTTTTATTTGTTTACGCAACAGAACTGGTTGAATGCAGGTGAAGGTGGGTGGTAGCATAGCATATGTGGCACAGTCTGCTTGGATACAGAATGGTACCATTCGAGATAACATCTTATTTGGAAAAGAGTTGGACCATGTTAAATATAAGAATACCCTAAAGCTATGTGCACTAGAAAATGATCTCTCTCAGATGACATATGGTGATAAAACTGAAATTGGAGAAAGAGGTATCAATTTGAGTGGTGGACAAAAACAGCGTGTCCAGTTAGCGAGAGCTTATTATCAAAGTGCAGATATATACGTTCTTGATGATATTTTCAGTGCTTTAGATGCCCATACAGGAAGTTATCTATTCAAAGTAAGTATGCTTTCGAAGAGGGTTTTGGCTACTATTTTGTCTTTTATTCAAAAGGAAATTTAACATTGAAGCGATTTTATTGGGAAATTCTAAAATGTGTTGCATACAATTCTTCTTTGTAAAGGATGTCATGATCTGAATATGTACCCCCATTTTGCTTAATCTTGCACACTTTTATTTTTGGAATTTCATTAGGAAAACTGCCCATGTTTTTTTTCTTTCCTCTGTTTTGTCATTATGCTATTACTTGTATTACTCGGATCTTTTTGCATGCAGTGGCAACAGGTCCATTTGGTCCCTTAGTGTGGTACATTGTTTGTTTTTGCAGAACCATTTTTTATTTTCAATAGGCTGAATATGATATTGCAATCCATTGGTCATGTTTATTTTTGGAGCTCTTTTTAATTTGCCATAGGCCATAATGATAATATGTTGCAAAATTGCTCAAATAGGTAAATGCATGCTGTTCAGGAGGTTGAAACCAAGCACTGCTAAAAGTACATATGTCTCGGTGTTTAACGTTTCTGTGAAATATCCTTTACATGCATGGTGAAAAGGGGTGTGTGGGTCTTCTCAACAGATTCATATAGGAAAATTGAATGATTGTAGAATATTTTGATGCTTTTTTTCTTAAATTTTTATTTGATATATTATTATCAAGGGAAATTAAAATACATTGAATTCAACCAACAAACTGAAAAGTCTTATACTTCAACAGTCCCCAAGAAAGGCTAGCTAGTCAAAGCACCAAATGGACAAGGCCCAGACAAATTGAAATAAGGAAAATACTATTGACATCAGAAATATGGACATATTTTAATCCATGTGAAACTTATAAATATTCAACAAAGAACTAGCTGGATCTGCAAGCATGCAGCCGCTCTACAGCAAGTCATTTTCTGAGAGGAGGACAATATGCAATATCCTTGACCATAAAAACTTTTTATATGTAGAATATATGAATCCTGAGATTTATTTTCTTAATCAGATCAGTGGTTCCAATATTAAGTGCCCTTTCTTCTTTTTCTTGTCTTTAAAATAAATTTCTGCATGTATTATATTTCATTTGTGAAAATAGTTTAGACGGATGCAGCCTGCATGCGTTTCTTTTGGATGCTTTAAATTTTCTCTATAAACTTAAATACAAGTGCATTCTTTTGTTTTATTGAAGAACCTAATACTTATATCTCTAAAAGGAATGTAATTATCGTCCTTGTAAAAAGTATATACAACACTACATCCAAATAACTTTTCCCATATCTACCCAGCAAGGAAGGCAGCAAGTATAAATAAGAGGAGGATGACAACTATTGGGACTGTTGACCGCTCTGTGTCAACTACCCTATAGCAGTACACTTTTTCGCAAAGGGTTTCCATCATGCTCGAGCATTTAGATTACCCTGTATTCATCATCATCAATCATTAGCCCATCAGAGTTGTAAATCCATTCTGCAAGTTTGTAATGTAAATGATCCTAGTAATACCATATATGTATCCATGTTTTAAAACTCCGACTCCGACTCCGACTCGTTATCGACTCGGCCGGTTCGATTTCATTGACTCAGTGGTTGTAAAAAATACATTAAATATATCTATATATATATATATAATATATAATATATATATTTTTTTTTTTTTTATTTTTTTTTTTTTTTTATAAAGAAACATCATTTTAAAGATTTTCATTCATGTTTCGAAACACATAGCATTAGAATATAAATAGAAGACAACATATAATCAAAGTAGGCTCATGTATATATCCATATCAAAATGGCACCCAGTGCACTGTTCAATACATACATGATGATGATATAGAGATAAAAACAAAAACACATAATCAAGGAGGTTAGAAATGGACTCTACAACAAAATTAAATTGTGACCAGTACTACTGGTTATTGCTAGAGGAGCCAAGATCATCTCGATCAACCTTTGTATCAGAGTCAGAGAGGGGGCTCCATGGCTCCTCCTCATCATCATCTCCATCTGCAACTATAGAAGTGGTAGCACTAGTACGCTGTGCAACAGCTGCAAGCTGAGATAGACAATATATGTGCTTCTATCGTGGCTGAGCAGAGGAAGCTCCTGCAACTAGAGGACTTGTTGGCCCTGAGGCTGAGGCTGGTACAAGTGGATCAAGATCTGCATTCAACTGAACATTATGTTCGAGTGATGCTATCGTCTCATAATCATAACAATATCCTCATCAGAATGAAACTCTGTTGGATGACTCTCCACTACCCAATATGATGTTGGATCAATGTCTTCCAACACAATGGGATCTGAATCAGGTCTTTTATTCAGCGATTGGTTGCATTTGAGCCGGAGGTTGTATTGGACATAGACTAGATCATTTAACCGTTTTTGATCCAAACGGTTTCTCTTCTTTGTGTGAATCCTCTAAAAGACAGACCAATTGCGCTCACACCTAGTAGCACTACAAGTTTGACTCAAAATACAAATTGCAAACTTTTGCAATTCAGGACAATGGCTACCAAAAGCCTCCCACCATTGTGCTGCAAAAAACATAGGAGTGTAATGAGTTAACTCAACAAAATTACAAATTATATCCAACTTTCAAATTATAAACGATTTAAAAAAATAAGTATTAAGAATTTGAAAATTGAAACTTTTGTTTACCTCGCTCATCTACTTCCCTTGCAATCTTTGCTAGATTCTTCCCACAAGTACCTGAGGCATTGCTGAAGGTTGTGGCATGCCGGTGTATCTCTAGCTGATCACACTTCAATGGGATCATGCGATCAATGTAGTCAATCAATCCATCCCTAACCTCCCCCTTCAAAGCTCCTGTCTCCTTAGCTTTATAATGATACCGTGGGTTCAAAAAATACCTAGCTGCATGTATAGGGCAATGGAGTCGATTGTTCCATCTTTCATCAATGATTGCCCAAATGGGCCCATATTTGCCACTTTATCCTTGTGTGCCCTCTTTATTTGCTCTTTTGCTTGATCCATAGCCTCATAAATGAAGCCCATACGCAATCTTTCCCCATCCACGAACCGCAACACTTTAACCAGTGGCTCAACAAGCTTCACAATCTCTGCTGCCTTTCTCCAAAATATTTCTTCATTAACTTTCTTTTTCAATTCTTTGCCTTCCTGTTTGTGAGACCACTCGCTTTGATTCCATTCTTCACTGGAAAATATCTTTTGCAAGTTTCTATGTTGTGAAAGCATAGATTGCAAAGTCAAAAAATGAGTAGCAAATCTAGTGATGGCAGGCCTAATAATATCCCTGCCCCCTGTTTGTTTCCTCATCAGGCTCAAAATCCATGAATGATTGTAGATAAATTTTGTTATGCTTTTGGCATGATCTACAGTGTTTTTGACCCAATTTAATTTGCCAATATCCTCAAGCATGAGGTTTATGCAATGTGCAGCATATGGGGTCCAAAAGATGGTTCTGTGTTTTTCCTCTAACAGTGTACCAGTAAGAACATAGTTGGAGGCATTATCTGTGATGACTTGAACAACATTAGCCACCCCCACCTCCTCAACAACCTCATCCAATAGTTGAAACAACAATTGTACCTTATCAGATGCATCAACTGATTTTAGAAGCATTGTTCCTTGTGGGCAGAAGATAAGAAAGTTTATGATGGTACGATTTCTTTGATCAGTCCATCCATCTGACATGATGGTACATCTTGTTCTTGCCCATGAATTTTTGAAATCTTTTAAATACTCATTAATGGAGGCAATTTCCTTCTGCAAACGATACCCCCTTATCTCATGCATAGTAGGGCCTTTGAAGCCTTTTCCAGCAGCATGTATGGCATCAAACATAGGCTCATAATATGGTGAATGGGAAGCATTGAAGGGCATATCAGCATCATACCACCAACTACATATGTAATCACAAGAAGTCTCCCTCAAGTCTTTCTTCCAATGGTCATCTAAAGTGGGCTGCAAAGTTCTACTAGCTTGAGGAGCATGTGCATCTAATGGAGAGGAGGGTGTGACAGTGAAATAATTTTGATATTCATATCACCCTTCTTTTTCATTTTACCCTTACCCTTTTCTTGAATAGACTCCAAAGAGGGAGGAACATATTGGAAGGGGTTGGATGCATTAGTACAAGGGATAAAGGAAGAACCCTCAAAATCAAAATGGGGGTTGGTAGGCAACATCTTTTGTATATTCCTTTTCCTCCCAATTTCAGCCTCTAACTCTTTTTGCCTAGCCTTTTTTTCTTTAAACTTCTCAAAGTTGGCTAACAATTCCTTCCTAATCTCCCCAATTTCATCTGATTCACATGGAGTAATTTGGCCTCTAATCCCCGCCAAGTGTTGTTTTAGTCTATTAATGCCCCTAGGACCTTCCTTAATTTTTCTATGGAAAAATTTGCAATGCATTTGACTATCAACCATTTCAACATATGCCCAAGCAACATCTCTCACTCTAGGTGCCAATTTTTGACTTAGAAATGAAAGCAGAAAATTTGAAAATGAAAAAAAAATAGCATTGCTTCAATGTTCATCTCTTTCACAAAAAGCACTCTTTTCAATTTCCAGATTTGCACATAAAAATTAATAAGCAAAAACAGATTTTTACAAGTGAAAAAAAATACCTCCAGGCACAAACTGCCTCCTCAAGGTTGCTCCAACAAATCAAATCCTCAATGCTGCTCCAAATGGCTACCCAAGAAGCTCCTCACTCCTGTTACAATGCTTGCCCAATACTCCTCACTGTTGCTCCAAAAACAAACTCCACAACTCTTCATAAACTCTCACTCAAATGTAATGAGATGGTTGTGAGGAAATGAGAGGGGTTGGGTGGGTTTTATAGGATTTAGGAGAGTGGAATGGACCCCAAATAAACTATAGGCAAATTACAAACTTGTTTGGGGTCCCTCAAAAGCAAAATAATAAAAAATAAAATCGTTGTTTATGAGTTTTCGGGCCGTTGTCATCCAACCCGGCCAAGTAGGCTCGGACTCGGTGAAGTTGGCCGGGTTATTACCGAGCCGACCAAGTTGTTAGACAACTTGGCCAACTCGGTAATAACCTGGACGGCCAAACCGGTTCATTGGTCGAGTCGACCTAGTGAGGTCTTGACTCGGACCAACTCGGCTGACTCGGTTCCGAGCCGGCCGAATCTTAAAATAGTGATATGTATGTAATGACCTGGGTAAGCCTTTTATTTTGGTGGCAAATTTCATCCTAGGAGGTTTTTCATCTCATTGATTCAACTGTGTTTCTAAACACAGATGGCCGACAAAATTTTTCCCTCTAGCCTCACCCCAAAGCTAGCATGGAATTTATCGTCAAGGTCTTAGGTGGGTCCTAGTGTTTTAGTCGAGCCTTTTGTAAAAGTGATTTGGGAATAATTTAAGCTCTTTGGTTAAATATTTTATTAGAAATCGCTTGGTCTACTAGATCATATTGAGTCGCAGAATTGGGTAATAAATTGAGGGTCTATATTATATAACGAACGTGTGTTTTCCCTTTGGGTTGAAATGCAATTATCTTATGTAAAAAAATATTTTAGTGCATGGTCTCTCATACTTTGATACCATGGTAAAATATTAGAGGGTGGAAACAATTATTAATTCCCTCAAGTGTCAATTAATTAAATTTTCTGGCAAAAATAAATTACAACCCTAAGCCAAAAATTTAATTAATTAGAGTCAAAACTAAAATCCTAGAGAAATTAAATTCTCCAAGTTGAAGGCAACAAATATAAATAAGAGGAGGATGGCAGCTATTGAGACTGTTGAATGCTCTGTGTCAACTACCCTATAGTAGTACATTTTTTCACAAAGGGTTTCCATCGTGCTCGAGCATTCAGATTATCCTGGATTCATCATCATCAGTCATCAGTCTATCAAAGTTGTAAACCCATTCTGCAAGTTTGTAATGTAAATGATCCTAGTAAAACCATATATGTATGTAACAACCTAGGTAAGCTTTTTATTTTGGCGACGAATTTCATCTTAGGAGATTTTTCGTCTCACTAATTCAGCTGCGTTTCAAAACACGGATGATTGACAAAGTTTTTCCCTCTAGTTTCACCAAAAAGCTAGGGTGGAATTTATCGTCAACGTCTTAGGTTAGTCCTAGTGTTTTAGTCAAGTCTTTTGTAAAAGTGATTTGGGAATAATTTAAGCTATTTGACTAAATTATTTTATAAAAAATACTTGGTCTACTAGATCATTTTGAGTCGCAAAATTGGATAATAAATTGAGGGTCTATATTATATAATGAACGAGTGTTCTCTCTTTGAGGGTTGAAATGTAATTATCTTATGTAAAAAAATATTTTAGTGCATGGTTCCTCGTACTTAAACACTATGGCTAAAATATTAGAGGGTGGAAAAAATTATTAATCCCCTCAAGTGCCAATTAATTTTTTGGCAAAAATAAATTAAAATCCTAAGCCAAAAATTTAATTAATTAAAGTCAAAATTAAAATCCTAGAGAAATTAAATTCTCCAAGTGGAAAAATTTGTGGGTCTTAAAGAAATTAATTTTTGGAGGTCCCAACATCTAGATATAGGATTTAGTCGCTAGGATCTTGTACATAAAGTTCCTTTACAGGTGAAACCCATCAATTTGGAGGAGAAGCAAGTTGATTTGAAGATCTAATTTCTTCCACCATAATTCAAGGGTTTCAAGGGGTTTTTATCATTTTTTTCGGCTTCATTTTCACTTGGGCAAGGATTTCGTGGGGCTTCAAAGCATTTAGGCCCTTATTGGGCCCCGATCTACAAAACCCACATCTTCAATCTTGGATGCAGAGGCTAGCAGTGAAAGCCACTTGATTTGTTGTGGCATTTTATTAAGAAATTGTGGTGATTTTAAGATTTGAATTGAATAAAAAAATTTGCAGGGTTTCCAGTATAATTTATGGGGTTTTGGGATCTATTTTAAATTTTTATACATATTGGGTTTTTGGGCTTTTAACATTTTATTTGTGTAGGTGGATTTCAAAGCTAGATTTGAAGAATTGATTAAGGGTTTCAAGGGTATAGTCCTCGAAAAAACTCTTAAGAGGGATTCTAGAGGTGGATCTAGGCCTAGGAAGGCAAGATCCATCCTCTATTATTCTCTTAAACTCAATGTCAAGCTTCAGGGAAATTTTGGTGATTATTTGAAGAGGAATTTCGAGATCTGATTTTTTTTTCTCTGAATTGGCCAAGTGTCTCCAAGCCCAAAGGGCTCAAGGGTTTGATTTCTGAACCTTATTCTTCTCACTGTTTGCTACAACTACCTAATATCTCTCTAACGGTAGTCAAATATATATAAGAAGCATGAAAGAAATTGGTAATTTATCTAATGTTTTAATAGGTCACTTAAGCATATTTGGGCATTATTTGTTTGACTAAAATCATAAGTTTTGGTCACTGATATCTCTGCATTTGAAGTGTGATATAGGAACAACGACATAAGGTTTACTTAGGTATCTTGAGATCACCCAACAAAACATATAAGCGAAGTAACAATTTATTGCATCAATTGGCTTGTTGTTTTTGGTTCACTGCATGGCTTATCTATGAATTTTTTATTTGTGGTAGCATCTGATGTGCTCTAAGTCTCAAAATTTGCAAGGAGTCTTAAACACATGCATATTCCACTACCCATAAATCGTTTTGGGAAATTCTACTTGAAGACAGTTTTATTAAAATCAGTGTTTTACAACCCGGCCGAGTTAGAACCAACTCGGCCGAGTCGTTCCGGGTCGATGGCTTGGGAACTGACTCGGTCCAAGAAACGGAACGGTCGGCCGAGTCAGCAATGACCCGGCCGAGTTACTCAATGACTCGGCCGGGTCATTGCTGACTCGGCCGACCCGGCCGGGTCCGCTAAAAAAACGGCCGGGTCACTGGTTCATCAAGTTTTTTGTACTGAAGAAAATCTAAATCAACCACGACTGAACCATCTCTAAATTTTGGAACAATATTGCCTGGCAATTCTGTCTGGAAGAACAGATTTATCTGTAGATGACTCAGTAGATTCCCGAGGTAACATGTATTTGATTTGTTTTATATCTTGAGGACTGACTAACTGAAGGCATTCAGCACAATGAATATGTTGACCCAAATTTTCTAGAACGGAAGTACCTAATCTTTGATAGCTCACAATGGGTACTTGATTGGATGTACGAGAAGAGGCTCTATTGGTTGCATTACAATATTTGCAATCAGATGATGGAGCCAGTCTATGACTTTTTCCCATCAAACAGAGATTTTAGAAAAAGAAAAGATATTTTCATAAACAAAAATATTCTGCTCCTCGTCACAGCGCTTGTTTCATTTGTGGCAAGAAAAGGCATTGGGCTAACAAGTGTCCTTCTAAGAAATCTAAGATGCAGTCAAAATTGTTTGATATTTTCACTACTTTTCATGATCCAGAAAAATAGGAACCAGTCTCCGAACCTGATGGTGAATATATTTCAATAACAGAAAGTTTTTCCTGTAATTGATGCTTTACATAATACTTCTTTTGATACTAGTTTCTCTGTAGATGATCAAGATATCTTATCTTCTATTAAGATGTTTTCTTTTATCCAGTCAGAGAATCTGAAAGCTAAGATTGATGATTTACAAGCCAAACTCGCTAAGTAGTACTTTTGTTGTAGACTTGTAGTCTTGTAGAGGCCATTTCTAGCCTCCTTGGTTATGTGTTTTTTGTTTTGAGTTTTTGATCATGTATGACAGTTGACTATGTATTGCCATTGGGTACCATTTTGATATAATGGATTGGTTCATGAGCCTA
>APFE030823030.1:252175-275278 GCA_000404065.3 Pinus taeda | reverse complement strand
TCTAAATGCTTTAAGAAGATGGAAGCCTTGGAAGCAACAATGAAGAAGCATAACATCCATTTGGAGCACTCTTCAAATTCATCTTCAGGAATGGCACTTTTTGTGTGTGATTGTCAAGTATCTCGGTCTGGCTATGCACTAAATGTATCTTCTTCCTCTCATTCTCATGAGTGGCTCATTGATTCTGGAGCTTCTTATCACATGGCAAAAAATAAAGCCATGTTTTCTTCTTTAAATGATTGTAACACCAAAAATATATATGTTGGTGATAATAGATCTCTTAGTGTTGTAGGGACTGGAACTGTTCATATAGACAATGGTCAATTTAATGATGTATTATGTGTTCCAACCTTATCCTCCAACCTTCTATCTGTATACCAGATAACTCATTCAGGTGAAGGTAAAATCGTTGAATTTTCACCTCACGATGTTGTAATTAAGGACCTAAGGATCCTAAACAGATTTTAGCCACTGGCATTGCTGATGATTCCACAAGGTTGTATAAGTTTCACAACTTTGGGTCATCAAATCTTCCCTCAGTATTTGTTGCTCATAATGATGAAGTGAGCAAACTTTGGCATGAGCGATTTGGTCACTTAAACTATCGCTCCCTTCAGAACCTATGTAAAGAAAATATGGTGAAAGGTCTTCCCATGGTATCTTGCAGAGATGGTGTTTGTTCCGGATGTGTACTCGGAAAACATCATCGGGACAGTTTTGAAAAACGTGCCTCTTGGCACGCCTCGCTCCCTCTACAACTTGTGCATAGTGATTTATGTGGTCCACTTCCAGTTGTTTCTTTCATTGGCTACGAGTATTTCTTAACTTTCATTGATGACGCACTTGGTATATTTCTTAAAACTCAAGAGTGAAGTATTTAACAAATTCTTGGCCTTTAAGACCTTTGTTGAAAAACAATCTGGACATCAAATTCTTAAGCTAAGATCAGATAATGGAAGAGAATATGTTAAAAATGACTTCATCATCTTTTGCATTGAGCATGGAATCCAAATGCAACATAGTGTTCCATATACTCCACAACAAAATGGTGTAGCTGAAAGGAAGAATCGCACCTTAAAGTAAATGGCTAATTGTATGCTTCAATCTAAAGAACTTAGTCTTAACTATTGGCAGAAGAAATTAACTGTGAAAATTACATACTAAATCGCACTCCTACTAAAGCTTTAAAGAACATCACTCCAGAAGAAGCATGGAGCTCTATTAAACCAGATGTGATTCACTTTCGTGTTTTTGGAAGTGAAGCATGGGCCCATATTCCAGATGAGAAACGTAAAGCTTCAGAACCTAAGAGTGAAAAATGTATCTTTGTTGGATATTCTGAAGATGTCAAAGGATATAGACTTATTCCATTTAAGTCAAAAAATGTTATCATTATAAGAGATGTAAAGTTTGATGAAAATAAATTGGCCTACGAGCCTAGTTCGGTGCATGTGCCACCTCTCTCTATCTCTTCTACTTTTGAACGTATTTCTTCTTCAGATGATGAAAGTGAGGATGACAATCCTCCCCCACCTTCTCAGGAGCCTCCTTCAGCTCCTTCACTTCCAAAATAGGTCCAAGATACTCGAGATGCAGCAGGTGATCTTGCCGGTGATCCACAGATCAACGCCGTACCCATTCTCAGTTTGAAAGAGCCTCTTCTTTACTGGCTCAATGTCACAAATTATGATACTGACACCTTTGCAGAAGCTTCAGGCCATCCAGATTGGGACGCAACTATGAATGAAGAATATCATTCATTATTGGCAAACGATACATGGGATCTTGTTCCTCTACCAAAGGGACGAAAACTTGTTAGATGCAAATGGGTTTACAGAACCAAGTATGGACCAGATGGGAAAGTTGATAAACATAAAGCTCGACTTGTTGCTAAGGGATTTTCACAAGTTGAAGGCATTGATTATACTGAAACCTTCTCCCCTGTTGCCAAAATGAACTCTGTCCGCCTTGTTCTTTCCCTTGCTGCCTCTTTAAAATGGGAAGTCCATCAGATGGATGTTAAATCTGCCTTCTTGCATGGGGACTTGCATGAAGAAATCTACATGGAACAACCTATTGGGTTTATACAAACAGACTCCAGCCTTGTATGTCGACTTAAGAAATCTCTTTATGGTCTCAAGCAAGCTCCTCGGGCTTGGTATGCCAAAATGGATAGCTTTCTTTTAGAATCTGGCTTTTCTAGGTGTTATTCTTACAATACTGTCTACACCAAGAAAGTGGGCAACTCTCTTATCATCCTTGTTCTTTATGTTGATGATCTTATTCTTACTGGTAGTGATCCCAACCTTATTAACCATGTGAAGTCTAGCCTTAAAAAGAAGTTTGAAATGACAGACTTAGGACATTTACATTATTTTCTCGGTCCTCAAGTCTTGCAATCCAAGGAAGGTATTTTCCTCTCCCAATCCAAGTATGCATGTGATCTTCTATGCTTTTTTCACATGGAAGATTGTAAGCCAGCTCCTTCTCCCTTTCAGTCGGGAGTCAAACTTTCAGTCACTTGTACCTCCCCTGAAGTTGATGTTACATTATACCATCAACTTGTAGGAAAACTTCTGTATCTAACCCATACTCGTCCTGACCTTTCCTTTGTTGTTGGTCTTGTTGCTTGGTTTATGCAAACCCCACGTGAAAGTCATTGGAAAGAAGCTAAAATAATACTTCGTTATGTTCGAGGTACAGTTCAGTTTGGCATTCATTACGGTGCCGAAGCATCTCCTCTATTGGTTGGTTTCACTGATTCCGATTGGGCTGGTGACCTTGATGATCGGAAGTCTACTGTCAGTTATGTGTTTACTCTTGGTTCAGGACCTATTACATGGGCTTGCAAGAAACAAGCTGCCATTTCTCTTTATTCAGCAGAAGGAGAGTATCGTGGTGCCGTAGAAGCTAGTAAGGAAGCCTTATGGCTTCGTCAGATCCTATTAGAGTTTGGCTTTCAGCAGCATCATCCGACTACACTTTGGTGTTATAATCAAAGTGCCATTCAGCTTTGCAAAGATCCAGTTCAGCATCAGCGCAACAAACACATTGAAATACAAATGCACTTCATCAGAAAGCTCATTCATGACCATGTTCTTGAAGTGCTATATTGTTCAACAAATGATCAAGTTGTAGACATCTTCACAAAGGCTCTCACAGAGGCAAAGTTCACTAAACATCGATTTATGGTTGGACTTCAGGAAGTTGTCACTAAGGGGGGATAGGCTCTAGTGCCTCCTTCCTTCTCCTATTGTGTCATATTTGTAAATCCTTCAATCCTATCCCAAGTCGTTCTTAAGGGGGGATGTTAGGATATTCCGACACATAGGAAATAGTTAAGTTCAACTTGGTCTAGTATAGAGTTAGGTAAAGTGTGTTTCTTTACCGTTGTACATTTGTAACTTACAATCTGACGGTCACGATATGTAGTGATCCGACGGTTCATTCTCTCCTCGGTATTACCGACACTTGATCCATGGCTTGACACCCGATTGGTCCATGAATTCTATTTGAAGCGCATGGAGGGTCATTTGTAGGTTAACTGTGCATGAGAGAAGCTTATGTAAATTTTCATTCTTTTATTAATAAATTTCTTGTAGTGGCCACGTTGGCACAGGTCGTGGACTGTTTCCCTCTTTGAGCGTTTTAACCACGTCAAAATACTGGTGTATTGATCTGTGATCTGTTTGTGAGTGGTTTCCTTTTGGTGTTCTGTCTGAGGAACTTACCCTGTAAATTCCTACAGGGGTAAAATCCTCCCCTATACAGATATGATCATGTGGGTGATTGTAAACCTCATCATTGAATATAGGAAGTTTAAGAATTCAAAGATGGAGCTTATTGGGTCATTTAGAGAAGAGGATCTGAAGAAGATGTACCACATACCTAATCCCCAGGATATCTATGACTATACATTTGTGGCTAACTTTGCAAAGAAGAATCTAGACCCCTTCAAGCTAATTCAGGGTTGGAGGGTGTTGGAAAACAAATTCAAGTATGACAAATCAGGTATGTATGATATAGCCCCTTTAGCAAACCCCTACAACTATGGAGTAGCCATGTTATGTAGATTGCATGGGCTACCCAATAATAGTAAGTTTTCAATATAATGGATTCCTCTTATTGATTCCTGTGTTAATTCTCATATCATGAATTGGCATTCCATCCTATCTGATAACCTAACCACCACAATTACCAAATATCGACAAAAGAAAGCCTTCTTTTCAAATAACCTCCCTCGCTTCTATTTTGGTGCCTACATTATGGACGCTATCTATTTTTGCACCACATTTCGAACCATGGGTTGGAAATGGACCTTACAAGATCCTTACATAATCCATCTAAGTCATAAACAAATATGGGAGTCACATTACATACCTCACTTCTATAAGATATTCCATGTTGTTGTGTTTCCCCCACATCAAATGATTTTCAATAAGAAAGCCCCCAAGTTTAAGAAGCCGCAACAAACCTGCTTACTATTGGAAAGTAATTAATTGAAGGGTGGGTCACCTATATTAGGGTTTTTGGCAACACAAATGATCCACACGTCCTCCCTTTGTATGTTTCTAATAAGTTATTAGCAAGAGATATTGCCTACCATACTGTGGGAAATGGCCTAACTAAAGTTCTCAAAGATGGCAAGAAGTCATTATGGCCTATTTTCCTTGTCAAATGTGGTTCTTTTGCTTTAGCCAATTTTGTTCATGACACTAAGGAATCAGCATATATGGAGGCCGTTAGGCTTCATACATTGCCTAAGAGGAAATTTTATCCAAATAAGGTGGCATATAATGTCAGTACTAGAGTAAAACTCAATCCATACAATCATGATGATAATCATTTTGAGTATTTGTTACAGTCAACAGTATCCTTCGAACAAGCGTTCGAGTGGGAAAAAGCGAATCTAAAACCTAAATATTTTCAAAGATTTTAAGAATTCAGAGATGAGATTCTCCGGGTGATCCTAATGCATCTATTAAAACCCAGGGATAAGATTACTCCAAACTTCACTATTGACAGTGGAGATCCTAGCTCTCAAATAGACTCTTAGGTAAACACTGAGAAGACACCAAACATAGGGAAGCCTGAGATGCCAACAACATAGCTGAGTCTAGCTGAGAAGAAAATGATGAGAACCCCTACTACAGAAATCAGTTCAGAGACCAAAGGCAATAGTTTGGAGCAGGAGTGGGATCAATTTAATCAAAAATTGCAAGGCACTCCCAAAGCTTCAAATGTCCAAGAAACGTAGGAATTCAAAACTCCTCTGCATGTTCAAAAAGATATAGATCCCAAGTCTACCGACAAGCAAAATACACCTATGGAAGAACAAGTAAAAACGTCCCAGCATACTGAGATTATCCCTACTCTGCCCACATCGGAGATTGTTCTCAAAGTGATTGAAATACCTGCACTTGATGTATTCTATAACCCTCTACACAAGTGTGTAGTTAGAAGGCAGAGGAAAAGAAGGGTAGATGCACCTGAATTCCCACCTGGAAACGATCCCATGGATGTTGTCTGGTAAGACATTCCTTTTAATCTAGTCGAGAACTTGACTAGACTATCACAGTTCATGGGAGCATACGCATCAGCCACTATGGACAAGGCTACTAAGGTCTCTACTCTACTAAGGGAGAAAGACGAGAGAATTGTGTAGCTCAAACAAGATCTCAAGGGAGAGAAAGCAAGTGCAAATAGGTAGGTGGTGGAGTAGCTAAAGCAATTGTAGTAAGACATGGAGGTCTTGAAAATAAGCCATGAGGCCGATATATCAGCCAAAAACATACAACTCCAGGAAATGTAGCAATCCATGGAAAGATACAAGGGCGTTCCCATCTACTGAGGAGTTCATAGAAGAGGCCTTGGAATTAAATTCCCTTTTGGTGACACAACAAGAGTATTTCTACCAAAAGATGTCACATATTACTCCTTATCTCACTACTAGCGACCAACTGACAGACAAGGAAATCAACCAAAGAATGGATTTTAATGATTTAAACACAAGAATCTCTGATCTCATTGAGTGGTAGGAAATAGAAGAGGGAAAGAAGGCCAATCTACTCGAGATTGAAGAAACTCATAAAGATATTCTCTTTACAAATTGGGATGCTAGAATCAAACAGGATGAGCTACTAGTCACAAGGGTAGCAGAAGTATCAAAGAACATCATCAAACTAGTGAACCCCATCCTATTTGCCACCAATCTCATCAAGGAAGGCAACATGAAAGAAATTCTTGATTTAACTGCTATGTATAAATATTGGCAAAAAGGGGGGAGTTAGAGACATGTAATCACGAAACTGACCACGACCAACTGGGAGTTGTATTGGTAGTATCTGGTTAAGCCACATAGCTAGATTATGACCCTCAACTATTCCCTTTACATGACTCAAAGGATGTTGCACCACTCACTGATGCAATCTTCATAGGACAACTCAGGACTCATTTCGGGCCACCTCCTCAAACTCAACTGATGACCGATATTTGCAATTTAAAGGACAGGCTCGTAGACAACAAGTCATCCTCTTAGTTTTGTTTATTTAGTCTCGATTTATTTTTGGAGTTAGTTACCTAGTTAGGAGGAAGGTTGTTTGAAACCTCCTCAAATTTTGTATAATCTATTTTTACACATTTAGCTAGAGTAGTATTTATACCCTTCTCGTGCATTTAGAGAAGGGTCCAAATTTGTATCAAAAACATTTGCAAAAAATGCAGTATTGTAGGTTTGTGAATTCTTTGGTGAAATGATGAAACATGATCGTTTCTTTTATATATGAGACTATTTCCTTTGTTGATGCACTTTTATATTCTTGGGAGACAATTTGATTGGAAGAAAGAAGTTCGTCTATGTCATTTGTCAAATGAGCAAGACTTCAAACATATGGTACTATTATCGTGTATGATTGATTCTGTTTACATTTAATTAGTGGAAAAACTTTACTTTCATGGATTGTATGTGAGATTTATTATTTCTGTTAAGCGTTAATTGCACTTTTGCATGATGCCTAGCTGAGGTTGTGATTTTCATATATAACTCATCATATATGCAATATATTTTATAAATTCCTCTAACTATTTAGTCAAAGGAATTATCTTTTACGTTATCATCTTTGTTTAGTTGTGTTCAACCTTTATTATCACATGCTAAATAGATATCCCTTTAGATCGCATATCACATAATAACACCTGGGTTTATATTAGAATAAGTTAGTTAGAGAAATTGCATTATAGAATAGGTCACTTAGATTATCATTATTCTATTGTAAAGAACTCATAAACTACCCACTCTCATTTTAAAACCAACACTGGGAAACTGGGCCCATTATCGCTAGTCCGAGCCACCACTTTAAACAGAAAAGGAGTTGTCTTAAGGTATGGACTAGGTGGTTATCCCCCATGTTTCGGCAGCAGAATTTTGAGGCCACAACATTTTGGCATTAGAAGGAGGTCATTCAACTCTGAATGGAAGATGAAGATAAAAATGATTCAAAAAGCATTCATAAGAGTCAAAAACCCTCCACCATTTCGACACCTTCTCAAATTCATTCAAGATCTCCTAAACAGAAGTCTGAAGTTGTAGATACATCTCCCTCATCTCCTAAAGTAGTAATGCAACCACCTTCTCCAAATTATACACTTGAGTATCCTGAAGTTCATTCTTTGATACAAAAATTGGAATAGATATCCATTTCTGCATAGAAACCACAGAGACTAGAAGTATCTGAAGAGTGTGTTACCTCCTTATTACAACAAACTAGTGTATTGACTAGATTGTAATGAGAGAGACTTAGGGTTACCCCTTTTGAATTCCCCATTCCTCCATGATGTAAGAAAATCACTTCATCAACATCTGAATAAGATATTAGCGAGATCACATCACCTTTCCATCCATTTACTCCTCCATTCACTTCTATCCAATCCACAACTTCTCAAACATCCACTTCTCCAATTAGCACTACAATTATCAGTACTAATCCAGTAGTAATTCTTCACCATCTATACCTACTTCTGGACCGACCTTCCCATTTCTTTAGTCCCCAACTCAAGTTATGGCCAATCAACCTTGGAAAATCCTCGTGTTTTCCTAGTTGCAAATCCAAATGCACTCCCAGCAAACCCAGAAAAATGGTTGCCTAAGTATAATTGTGACGATGATCTCCGAGCCAAAGAACATCTAAATAATTTTATGTTAGCCATGAATCTCAATGGGGTTGCACATGAAGATGTTGTAATCAGACTTTTCCCTTATACTTTCCAAGGATCTACTGGGTCTTAGTATTTTTCCCTCCCAAAAAGTCCAATTAGAGACTGGGATACTTTTCAAGAATTGTTTCTTACTAAATTTGGTGTTGATAGGACCATAGCATCCTTGATCAATGATATTTCTAATTTGAAAGCTAATCCAGATGAAAAGATCAAAGATTTCAACTCCAGATTTAACAAATTGCTAAACAAAATCCCACCTGCATCTAAACCTGATGTAGATGTACAAATGGAATGGTATATATCATCTCTGCCTTCTAATATTGCAATTTTTGTAGATAGAGCCAATAAGGCTACACTTGTAGAAAACATGAAAGAAGCCCTATCTGTAGAAACAAGAATCATAGCTTTGGAAAAGAGATCACCAATAGATGATAGGAAGACAAAAAAAATTACATTTAAGGATGAATCTAAGAAGAAGGCTTCAAAAGACCTTTTCGTTCTTGAAGGCCTTCAGGAAGTGTTAAAGACAATGTCCAACGAAATGGTCAAACTTAAAAAAAGTTGCAGAATCCTCTGCTCCTAAGAAACCTTTTCGATCATTCGAAAGGAACCCTTCTTCTATGTCACAACCCCAAAACACCATTTCAAATATTGAATCTCGCCAAGAGCGAGAAGAATATTCTCCAAACGAAGAGGAAGTCAAAATAGAAGAAGAAATCGAACTAAATGAGTTGTGGGAATTTATTCTCCCAACTGAAGAAGAGGCACAAGCAATGCCAGTGACTACAAGAAGAAAAAATTCTCCTCGCATGTCTATCACAAATCACAAGTAGAAATTTGCTACTCACGCAAAGGAGAAAACAATAGCTAAGAAATCTAATACTAGCCAAACCAATTTGATCAATAAATATTCCCCAAATGCCTCAAAAGCATTGGTAATCTCAGATACGGTCAAATACAATATAGTGGAAGACATGAAAAAGACTAGAGCTAACATCTCACTGCATGAGCTCACTAAACTCAAATAATAGTACAATATTTTATTAAGGGAATTGAAAGTAGTCCTAGTATCCCCTCTTCCATCTGTTGTAGTTACTCAAGTTGCCTACATTATGGGAAAACCTCCCTCATCCTCAAACAAGGTAGATCCTTCAGATCTAGTTCTAATTGGTGACAAGTCTATTTCTCATGTTCCTCCATTTCTGCTCACTTATGAAATTTTCAAAAGGAACATTCACAACTGCCTTGTTGATTCAGGAGCCTCCTCAAATATAATGCCAAGGGCTGTGTGTACCAAATTGAACATTACACCTCAAAAATATGTAGTGCACATAGTTCATCTAGATAGGACAAAATTCGAGGTGCTTGGATAAATAACATCAGTTTCAATAAGGCTTTCCTCTAATCCAAAAGTTTCATAAATAATTGATATTCTAGTGGCCGATATCCCTGAATTTTATGGTTTAATTCTTAGTAGGGACTAGTCTGAAAAGATGCACAGTTATTTCGCAACTAATTGGTCTCACATGTGGTTGCCACACAATGGTAAACCTAACCAAATTAGGGTAGACCGAGAGAAATTCATGAAACATACGGTCACCGATCTCAAGGGAAGAAACGAGCCTGTTGTTTTCACTAATAATACCATTGGAAATTACTCAGCTGAGTCCTCTTTAGGATCCTTTAATGCTCAGAGGTCTCCCTTTCTACATAACGTTGTAGTCTCTCAAATCGAAAATTTTTCACAAATGGATCCTTCCAAATGTCTAAATTTAGTAGATAAAGTTTCTATAACTCTCCTTTCTAGACTCTCTATTTTGACGGTTCCAAATCAGAGCATGGCGCTGGTGCAGGATGCATTTTCATCAATCCTCAAGGAGAGAAAGCCATGTTGGCCTGTAGACTTGAATTCCGGTGCACAAACAATGTCGCTGAATATGAAGCACTAATCCAAGGATTGTATAAAGCCATCAATATTAATGTCAAATAGCTGCAAGTTTACAGTGATTCGGAGATAATTGTGAAACAGGTGAGAAATACAATTCATTGTGTCTGTGGGCGCCTTAAACACTATCAATCTTTAGCTCAAAAATTTACTTCTCATTTTTCTTCTTTCAACATATCTTCAATCCCTAGATTACAAAACGCAAGTGCTACCTTACTTGTTAATGTAGCATCTAGGCTTATACCCTCAAACGATTTTAGTCCAAACATGTTTTCAATAGAATTAATATCTAGGCCATCAATTCTCGACAATGTAACAAATTGGAGAGTATTCAACAACAATGCAAATATAGTTAATTTCCTTACATCAGAGGGATTGTATGAAGAACGGATCATAGATGAACATGACCATGATCTAGAAATAAAACTTAATCATGATCATAACCCAATCCCAGAGTCTGTGGTTAAAATGGAAGATCTTTATGATCTAAAGGATAGATTTAAGAAAATTACTAACTCCAAAACTCAAAGTTCTACTTTCAGATTTGAAGTAGTAAACCTACGATCAAACAAAAAACCTCAAAATGTCAACCTAGGTCTAGGCATATCATTTGAAGAAAGAATATCATTCATCAGGTTGTTGAAGACATATAAAGGCGTTTTTTCTTGGGATTATGTAGATCTCCAAACTTATGATGCCTTTATAATTCAACATACCATACCCATGAATTCAAATGAAAAGGCAATTCAACAGAAGCTTCGCAAAATTCACCCAAACCTTGAAAGTAAAATCAAATATGAATTGAACAAGCTTCTGAAGGCCAAAATAATCTTCCTTGTTAGACATTTTAAGTGGGTATCAGATATGGTACCCATAAGGAAAAAGAATGGAGATATCAAGATTTGTATTGATTTTAGAAACTGAAACAAGCTTGCAAAAAAGATAATTTTCCCTTGCCCACCATGGAATAGATATTACAATGAGTTCTAGGTATGTAATTAATGTCCTTTCTAGATGGATTCTTAGGATATAGTAAAATACTTGTCCATCCAAATGACAGATTAAAGACAACATTGAGGACCAAGTGGGGAACATATGCCTATCAGCAGATGCCTTTCAGACTCATTAATGTCGGTGCCACATTTCAACGTGATATGGACATTTCTTTCAAGGGTCTAATCAATAAATCAGTGGTTATTTACATGGATGATATCACAATCTATTCCAAGGACAGGAACAATCATTTAAGTGACATGAAACACATTTTTGAAAGATGCAAGAAATATGACATTTATTTAAATCCCAAACAATCCTTTTTTGCTTTACCAGAAGGCAAACTCCTTAGGTTTATAGTATCCTAGAAAGGAATTTACATTGGTCCTGATAGAGTCCAAGAGATTGAAAAAATTCCCCTCCCACACAATAAGAAAACCATGAAATCATTCCTAGGCCAAATAAATTTTGTAAAAAGATTTGTCCCAAATTTTTCACAAATTGTTTTACCCCTTCAAGCGATGATAAGAAAAAATGTAGTTTTCATATGGAACAAGGATGAAATAAAGTCATTCGAGTTGATTAAAAAAGCTATTATTAATGCTCCCTCACTAACAACCCTAGACTTTCTCAAAACTTTTGTATTATATACTTTCTCATCTGATACATCATATGCAGCAGTTTTGACATGGCTAAATGATGAAAATGTTGAGGCACCTATCTCCTTTTTTAGTTCTAACTTACAAGGCGTTGAATTAAATTATTAAACTGTAGAGAAACAAGCATTTGTTGTTTTAAAACTTTGAAAAATTTCAGACCTTTTCTTCTTAAAACCCATACAAAGATAATTGTACCCTACCCTATAGTAAGACAACTATTTATCCAAAGAGAAGTAGGGGAGAAAGGAGCTAATTAGGTAACTGCACACCAATAATATGATGCAGAAATCCGGCCAACTAAAATTGTCATGGCCCAAGGTTTTTGCAGGATGTTAACAAGAGCTTCCCAGTTACCATGAAAAGAAGATCAAGGTAATGAAGTACAAATATCAGAGGTAAGCCTCAATGAGACCCAATCGCAATATGCTGATTTGAAATTTTATCTAAAAAATGGATATGCTCCTATGCATCTTAATTATAAAACACGGTGAGCTTTAAGATTGAAATCAAATCAGTATGTGCTAGTTAATGATGTATTTCTTAAGAAGAATTATGATTCAGTATTACTAAGATTCCTAGAGAAACCTGAAGCTGAAAAGGTCATGTAGGAATTACATGATGGACTAGCTAGAAGACATTTTTGAGCAAATACCATGGCTCACAAAATCCTACATGCAGGGTATTATTGGCCAATAATATTTAAAGATGCACATGAATATGAAAGAAAGTGCAAAACTTGTGAAACTTTTGAAACCACATCCGGAAGAGAAATAAGGCAAGCATTCCCTTTACAACCAGTTAACATCCAACAACCATTTGAGCAATGGCGATTAGACATAATTGGTGAGATTGTTCCTAACTCTTCCAAACAACATAGGCACATCCTTACAGCTACTGATTACTTTACTAAGTGGGTAGAAGATGTCCCATTAAAGATAGTGAATACATAAAATATTACAGGCTTCATTGATCAGTATATAATTACCGGGTTTGGCTTAGCCTCAACTTTAATGTTTGATAATGCATCTCACTTTTCTAGAAATATAATGGTATAATTTGCTCTTAAGCGAGGTTTCAAGTTGAAATATTCAGCCAATTATTATCCTCAAGGTAATGGATTAGCAAAATCAACAAACAAGAACCACATTAGAATTATCAAAAGGACTATTGATCAAAATCACAAGAATTTGCACAAAGCATTAACATTTGTTCTATGGGCAGACATGATTACTCAAAAATCCTCTATTGGTTCTTCTCCTTTCCCTTTAGTTTATGGCAAAGAATTTGTTCTTCCCATAAACGTAGCAATCCCATCTCTTATCCTAGTGCAATTTATTGATGAAAACCCTTCATCTTCTCTCCAGGTGAGACAATTTCAAATTCTCAAGCTTGAAGAAGAAAGACAAAAGGTTAAAGCAACCCACTTCCATCATCGACAATTAGTCAAAGCTTATTTTGACACAACTTCTTCCACTCATAAAAATATTGAAGTAGGTGACTTGGTTCAAAAATGGGACAAAGCACACGAGGAAAAGGGTAGACATACCAAATTCCAAAGACTATGGCTTGGACCTTTTCAGACCATTGAAAAAATTGGACAATCAAGATTTCTTTTACAAGACTTGTCAGGTAAGAAGGATTCCTTGCCCGTCAATAGGAAAATTTTGAAAAAATACTTCTCCTAAGAGATAGCCTCTTCCAATTTTGTAACATATTGCTTTCTAGGAAAATAATGGTTAACTAGTATTTACTTTTGGATTTTCAGAATAAATCTTTGATAAAATCTCTTTTTTTTTTTATTTCATAAGAAACTAAGAGTTAAAAGGAATAATTAGGACATTTAAGTACTAAAGTAAACTTGATTTCTTTGGAAAAGCTTGAGCTTGCTTAAAACATTTATTTTACAAATAAGCTCTTATCTTTATAGTATTTACTTTTGGCTTTTCAAAATAAAATCTTTGATAACATTTCTTTTTTCTCACTTTTATAAGAAACTAAGAGTTAAAAGGAATAATTAGGACATTTAAGTACTAAAGTAAACTTGATTTCTTTGGAAAAATTTGACCTTGCTTATAACATTTATTTTACAAGTAAACTCTTATCTTTATAGAATATGAGGGTTTTCTTATCAGTCAAGAAAAGAATCTTTAACCTAGTAAGGATTTTGTGCAGATCAACATCTTAAAAACTCTATAATTATTGCCCAAAACTCTCAAAAGCGCCAATGATCCACCCCATCTATTAAAATTTTCCTTTTTTCAGAGTGTAATTGTAAAATATAAAAAAATTAAAAGATAAAGAGTCTCATTACGGGCTTGTTTACCATATTCATAGGGAAGTGATTAAACTGATATTACCATACTGCATACCAAACAGGGTAATAGCTAAAGGTCTCCTCTATCAGAAGACAAGCGGTCTCATCAAGAGCCAGCTTGTTTAGTTTAGTTACAAACAGTGAATGGCATTGTCATTATTAGGTTACCACGCCTAGGTAATGTCTTTTAAGAAACCAAAAAAAGAGAAAAATTACATTCAAAAAAGGAAAAAGAGGACAAGGTCCAAATGAGATTCAATCTAAGTGAATATCATTTTGAAATTTGAAAACTAATACAGATGAGACAGTGAATCATTGTTGGTTAAAAGATAACCCTGTCAAGGCTATGAACGCCTGCTGGTAGCAGAGGCTCTATCTACGATAAATGAGTAAACTACAAAAAATAATATGCAAAAGACACCAACTATATTTCTTTAAACTTTATTGGCTGATGCAAATATTTATACTTCTATCATTACAAGAGTAAAGTAATTAAGTAAATAAGTTGAGCACGTAATGATGATTCCAGAGACACGTTGTTTACCTTATAACTAATGTAACCATTATTATTATAACCCTAATTACTTTGAAAGTTTTTAGAAATTTCATAAAACTACTCAGAGATAATTAGTTCTCCTAAGTGAATCGCCAATTGTTGTACTATAAAACAACCCCCCCATTTATAACAAACAATAGCTAGGCTTAGATTTGTAAATAGGGACCCTTTTAAATTTTTAGGCTTAGGATAATAAAACCCTAACTCTAAGAAAATTACTAGCAAAACCTTGCAAAACCAACTAAGGATGAAATCCATATCACAAATCGCAAATCGCACTTTTACACATGACCTTGTTAAAAGACCTTTACAAAATTATCCCCTGCTGTGATAACATCACCTGTTCATTTCACAATTGCATTTCGTACTTCACATAGTTTGTGAAAAACTTGACCAAGCCATTAGAACAACCACAAATGACTTCCGAAATGTGATATTGTGATCTTCGCAATTGCATTTTGCTTAACACATCCAATAACGATATCATGTATCCCTTTTAGGAATGCGATGCATGATTAAGTCCTGTAAAACGTTTGGAATAATTACATGTTAAATGCTAAAACAAACTAGTTGACATGTTATTAAATATTTAGCAGCCCAAGCTAGGACAATCATTTTCTTGGTTATGGGTAGTTATAATCGAGAATCTCATTAAAAGATTTCTCACTATCCAAATTCATTTCAAAGAAGCTTTCAATCTTAATTACTGGATATCATCTACGCTGATATATCTTCTCTATCTTAGGAAAGTGACAAAGGACATGTCCTTAAGAAAGGTGATGCAAAAAACAAAGCAAACAGACCATTTTTGAAGATGAGTTTACAGAGATGGCTCCTATCTTTGCTGATATAGTATGTGATGTTGCGGAAGGCGCAATAGCTTGGGAAGTAGTTTAGAATAGGCTGGAAGACAAGCATCCTAAAATCACTATTATGAGAGCAACAACTGACTCAAAAAGGCCTTCAAAACTTCAATGTAGAGATGCTTCCTATTCATTCTTTCATAGGATAGGAGCAAGGGATAAAATCCTCCCCTATACAGATATGATCAGGTGGGTGATTGAAAACCTTATCATTGAAGATAAGCAGTTCAAGAATTCAAAGATGGAGCTCGTTGGGTCGTTCAGAGCAGAGGATCTGAAGAAGATGTACCACATACCTGATCCCTTAGATATCTACAACGGTACATTTGTGGCTAACATCACAAAGAAGAATCCAAACCCCTTCAAGTTAATTCAGGGTCGGAGTGTGTTGGACAACAAATTCAAGTATGTCAAATTCAATTATGACAAATTCAAGGATGACAAATTAGGTATATCTGCTCTAGCCTCTTTGGAAAACCCCTACAACTATATAACATGCATGTTATGTCAATTGTATGGGCTACCCAATAATACTAAGTCTTCAATAGAATGGACTCCTCTGATTGATGCCTATGTTAATTCCCATATCATGAATTGGCATTCCATTCTATCTCACAACCTATCCACAACCATTACTGAATATCGACAAAAGAAAGCCTCCTTTTCAGATGACCTCCCTCCCTTCTATTTAAGTGCCTACATTATGGATGTTATCTGTTTTTGCACCACATTTCCAACCATGGGCTGGAAATGGACCTTACATGATCCTTACCCAATCCATCTCAGTCATAAACAAATATGGGAGCCACATTACATACCTCACTTCTATAAGATATTCCATATTGTTGTGTTGCCCCTACATCAAATCATTTTCAATAAGAAAGCCCCTAGGTTTTTCCAAGAAGCTCAAACAGACGTGCTAACTATTGGCAAGTATTTTATTGAAGAGTGGTTCACCTATATTAGGGTTTTTGGTAGCACATATGATCTGCAAGTCCTTCCTTTATATGTTTTTGATAAGTTATTAACAAGAGAGATTGCCTACTAGACTATGGGAAAGGGCCTCAATAAAGTTCTTAAAGACAGCAAGAAGTTAGTATGGCCTATTTTCCCTGTCAAATGTGGTTCTTTTTCTTTAGCCAATTTTGTTCATACCACTAAGGAATCAACACATATGGAGGCCGTCGGGCTTCATACATTGCCTAAGAGGTAATTTGATCCAAACAAAATGGCATATAATGTCACTACTGGAGTAAAACTCAAGTCATACAATCAGGATGATAATCATTTTGAGGATTTTTTACATTCAACTGTATCCTTCAAATGAGCATTCAAATGGGAAAAAGTGAATTTGAAACCTGAAACTTTTCAAAGATTTCAAGAATTCGGAGATGAGAGGCTTCGGATGATCCCAATGCATCTATTAAACCCCGATGATAAGACTACTCCAAGCGTCACTATTGATAGTGGAGGTCCTAGCTCTCAAATATACTCTCAGGTAAACACTCAGAAGACACCAGACACAGGAATCCTTAAGACATGAAAAACACAACTGACTCCCACAGGAAGTCGACTGACAAGCAAGTGATGAGCACCCTTGCTACAAAAATTGGTTCGGAGACCAAAGGCGTTAGTTTGGAGTAAGAGTGGGATCAATTTAATCAAAAATTGCAAGGTACTCCCAAAGCCTCAAATGCCCAAGAAATAGAGGAATTCAAAACTCCTCTGCATGTTTAAAAAGATACAGAGCCCAAGTCTGCCAACAAGCAATCTACTCCTATGGAGGAACAAGCAATAACGTCACAACATACTGAAATTATCATTTTTGTGCCCACATCGATGATTGTTCTCAAAGTGACTAAAATACCTCCACTTGATGTGTTCTATAGCCTCTCCACAAGGGTGTAGTTAGAAGGCAGAGGAAAAGGAGAAGGGTAGATGCACCTGAATTCCCACCTGGAAATGAGCCCATGGACCTTATCTTGAAGGAAATTCCTTTCAATCTGACCGAGAACTTGACTAGACTATGAAAGTTCATGGGAGCATATGCATCGGCCACTATGGACAAGGCTACCGAGGTCTCTACTCTACTAAGGGAGAAAGAGGAGAAAATTGGGTAGCTCGAACAAGAGCTTGAGGCAGAGAAAGCAAGAGCAAACAAGCATGTGGCACACCAACTAAAGCAATTGTAGCAAGTTATGGAGGTCCTTAAAATAGGCCATGAGGTCAATATATCGTCCAAAAACATGCAACTCCAGGAAATGCAGTAATCCATGGAAAGATATAAGGACGTTCCCACTAATGAGGAGTTCATCAAAGAGACCTTGGAATTAAATTTCCTTCTGGTGAGATAGAAAGAGTATTTATGCCAAAAGATGTCACATATTACTCCGAATTAAATTCCCTTCTGGTGAGATAGAAAGAGTATTTATGCCAAAAGATGTCACATATTACTCCCTATCTAACTACTAGCGACCAGCTGACACATAAGGCAATCAACCATAGAATGGACTTTAATGATTTAAACACCAGAATCTATGAGCTCATTGAGTGGCAGGAAATATAAGATGGAAAGAAGGCCAATCTACCCGAGATTGAAGAAACTCATAAAGACATTCTCTTCATAGATTAGGATGCCAGAATCAAACAAGTTAATTTAGCAGTCCCAAGGGATGCGAAACTATCAAAGAACATAGTCAAAGCAGTGAACCACATCCTATCCGCCACCAATCTCATCAAGGAAGGAAATATGAAAGAAATGCCTAATTTAACTGCTCTTTATAAAGTCTGGCAAGAAAATGAGGGGAGTCAAAGAGAGGTAGTCATGAAACTTACTATGACCAACTAGGAGTTGTATTGGCAGTATCTGGTTAAGCCACATAGCCATATTATAACCTCAATTGTTCCCTTCACATGACTCAAAGGATGTTGCCACCGCTCACCGATGCGATCTTCACAAACATCTCAGGACTCATTTCGATCCACCTCCTTAAATTCAACCAATGACCAGTATTTGCGATTTAAAGGACAAGCTGGCAGCAAGTCATCCTCTTTGTTTTGTTTATTTAGCCTCTGTTTATTTTTGGAGTTAGTTAAGAGGAAGGTTGTTTAAAACCTCCTCAAATTTTGTATAATCTATTTTTACACATTTAGTTAGAGTAGAATTTATACCCTTCTCATGCATTTAGAGAATTGTCCAAAATTTTATCGAAAAAAGGAGTTTTCGTTAAGACCAAGTGGTTATCCCCCATGTTTTGGCATTTGAGGCCGCAACAAGTCCCCATTCAATATCTACCTTTGCTAGGAAACCTTCACTTAAAACCTTATCATGCATTTAGAGAAGGGTCCAAAATTTTATCGAAAATATTTGCAAAAAGAGTTGTCTTAATGTTGAGACTGGGTGGTTATCGCCCATGTTTCGGCATTTGAAGCCTCAACCAAACCCCATTCAATATCTACCTTTGCTAGGAAACCTTCGCTTAAAACCATACATAAAAGTATAAATAATTCCTTTTAGAAATGGCATTTACTTTATCGACGATCATGATATCATTTATTCACAGCAATCTTGGAATCAACTCCTTTCTTTCCTACATATATTTTTTATTAGTGCTGATATGTTAAGTAGGAATTTTCAGACACCGAACACTAACCATCTTTGGGAGAATCTAATACGGTTTACTTCATTTCGTTCGAGGAAGGATTGATGCTTACGACGTACTCATGGTAACATTATTTATAACATAATTAACTTCAGTAGGCATTACTTCAATTCGTATTGCACTTAATGCTATTTTGAATACCTCAAACTCAAATATCTCACCATGAAGTGCCATATTATGGCAAATGTGGTGCAGATAATGTTTGGATCATTATTGCCGAAGAATCGGTCCTCCCCAGAAGGACACAGCAGTCCTCTCCGAAAGGACAGAAGATAAATCACACTAAAATGACATAACGACAACAGAAGTGGCTAGAGTTGGGAGTTAGAAAGACCTTCAGTTTGCACTTTGAAAAACCATCGCAATAACATGAGTTGAAATAAAGGCCTTCAGTTTGCACATTGAAAGACCATCGAAACAACACGAGTTGGAATAAAAAATCGAATTTGTAGTATCAAATATTATGGGAAAAATAATCCCAAATATGATGCGGAGTTTAAAGTTTGAAAAGTCAAAACTAAAATTACGTTGAAGATAACATTTTTTTGGTTTGTGCATAGTTGAGGAGAGGGAGTGGGTAGTCAATTTATTGGAGGAAACCAAACCATCAACCTACAGCGGGATGTGAAATTAGGATTGTGGGAAATTTTGTTAAGCTTAAATGGTTTTTTAGGATAATTGAACTGCCCTAGAGTAACTGCCATTCTCAACGCTATAAAATTAAAACATAAAAATTGGAAGAGAAAAACCCAAACAAACCAACTATTTTACACTAAAAAATAAAGTAAGAATAACAATTAATTTAACTATTCAAAATAGTAACACACATAGGGGAGAAAAAACAAATTGAAAAAATATCATAACTGAGCAAAGTAAAAGTCAGATATGTAAGTGGATTTCACCATAATGATCTTCTAAACAAAATATAAGTAAAATTGTATATGATGAAGACAGACTACAATCCTCAATTTAACCATGTTTGCAAAATAAACAAAATCAGTCATTGTCATGGGCAAAAACCTGCTATTGTTATATCGGATCATTGCACCCCTTCTTATGCTCACGGTTTCTGACTATGAAATTGTTGTTATGGTGCTTCTGACAATTTGTTTTCTGGAGAGCGAGGAGCTTCGGACAAATCTTTTTCTGGAGAGCGAGGAGCTACTGACAATTCGTTTTCTGGAGAGCGAGGAGCTTCTGACAATTCGTTTTCTGGAGAGCGAGGAGCTTCTGACAATTCGTTTTCTGGAGAGCGAGGAGCTTCAGACAATTTGTTTTCTGGAGAGCGAGTTGGTTCGATCGCCTCTTTCAAAAGGCGCAGGAGCTCCGTATTTCCTCTTAGGACGTCGGCGGCATCGAACCGATATGGTTGATATGGGACGCCAGCTGCAGCATCAGCTTTCAGTTTGTTTAATATTTCAGTCCCGCGTCTCATTATAATATCGAACGATGTTAACTGTGTCTGATTAGGGTTGTTGACACTAGCAAAGCTCTGAGCTTCCCCCACCAGAGTTTGCATTTCAGGTGGTGACGATGAAGGAAAATGAGTGCCTATGGGAATTGAAGTTGAGGCAGTGGGCAGAGATGGAACAAAACTGGTGGGAATAGCCTGTCCATAAAAGCGATTATGGATCAGGGGACCAACATGCTGACTAGGGTTCAAATTAGGGTTCTGGGGACGAACATGCTGACTAGGGTTAAAATTAACGTTCAGGGGACCAACACGCTGATTAAGGTTCAGGGGACCAACATTCTGATTAGGGTTCAGGTTCTGATTTGGGTTGAAATTACGGTTAAGGGGACCAACATGCTGATTAGGGTTCAGGAGACCAACAGGGTTATTAGGGTTCAAATTAGGGTTCAGGGGACCAAAAGGCTGATTACGGTTCAGGGGACCAACATGCTGGGGTGCGATTGATGAGGGGATAATAATATTGCCTTCCCTATCTCGCCTGTGTCCAGATAATTGCCCACTGCCAGAAGTAAAGACCCCAACATTTGGAGCTTGGATCGAGTTTCTCCAAGTAGTGTAGTCCTGGTAATAGTTCTCCAAGTCTCCAAGATCACGAGCCAACTCATATTCGTCCAGATTTGAGAGCACATCTCGCGTCCATGGTGAAATGGGCTCCTCGTAAGTGGATTCATTACTCTCAAGACTCTGCGTGTCTATCTGGGAAGGACGAATGTCTGCTGCTTTCCAATAGTATCCGCGAGAGTCCTTTAGCATTTGCATTCTCATCGCCATTAGAACGATAACAGGAACCTGAATAACCTAAATTGGAAACTGAAGCCTGTGCGGATAGCTACGGATTTTGCCCACGAAATCTTTGGTGATCGAATGATTTATAACATATCCAGTGGCGAAGGTTTACGACGGTTACATCGCACAACGTTACTATTTTACTTTTGTGCATTTAAATAAAAACCCTACTTAAATATTCGATAAGAATTTACTTATAACGTTCTTATTTTGACTTCCACACCTTAAGTAAATCTCTATTTAAATACACGATAAACAATATTAAAGAGGAATGGACTTTTGATTTATTATCGATTTATTTATAGCACGGAGTGAGTGGCGAAGGTTTACGACGGTTACATGGTACAACGTTCCTATTTTACTTGGGCATTTAAATAAACACCTTATTTAAATATTAGATAGAATTTATTTATAACGTTCTTATTTTTACCAGTAAAATCTATGTTTAAATATATAATAAAAGAGGGAGTTGTCTATAATGCGACTTTTTGGAGATTCCGGTGATGGAATCAGGCGGAAGAAATGAGGTTAAATTCTGATTTTTAGCAGTTAAAATGGTTTTTTAACTTCATATTTGGATTCAGCGCCCTGGAAAATCCGTGGGAGCCATTGATTGTGTAGAAACTAGCTATCAAACTTGGGATTCCAATGAATTGCTGCCGGATTTTGACCGGAAAAATCCGCCAGAAAAGCTTTCAAAAAGTTGCGTTATAGACTACTGCATAAAAGAGTATTAAAGAGCAATGGACTTTTTCAGTGGAATAGGGTGATTTTACTGCTTAAATATATAATAATAAAAAAGTATTAATGAGGAATGGACATTTTCCGTGCAATATGGTGATATAATTGGTTAGATGGTCATTTATTATGGTTTAAGTTGCGTGTTTAAATATACTTAAAAATATTGTGCATTTTAAATAAGTGTAGTTTTGATTTTTTTTCTATATTTTTTTTGGTTATTTTTCACAAAAGTTTTTCTAGTTATTTTAAAAACTTGAATTTAAGTCGTTTAATTTATAGAATTTAAGTGTTTTTGGGCTTTTTTTCAACGTGATAAATCCATTTATGCATTCAAAAATATATTTCGAACAAGGAAAAATCATATCATTACAAAAGACTATCTCGTCTATAAGTTATAAGTTAGATTACTCATTTTCAATATATTTAAAATATAATTAAGGTTATATGTAGTAGTTGGAAAGAATGGTTGTTATCTTTTTCCTAAAGCTTCAACTCATGACCTTCACCCTCAAAAGAAACTATTTTCTTTTCTTATAAAAAGGTAAAAGAAAAAAATCCAAAATAAACAAAACCCTTAAAAATTAGATAAAATAAACTTGCCATTCTTAAAATCTATATCAAATTTTGGCAAAATTAGACCCAAAAAAAAAAAGAGACAACTTTTTTTTTAATTAATTGTTATAATTTATTATCATTTAATAATATACAGCTTGAGTGGGCCTAATGGTTAAGAGCATGTGTTTCCTCTTAAGAGGTCACAGGTTCAAAACCAGAGGGGGGTAGAGTATGTATGCCTTCGTAGACTTAGCAATCAAATCGCTGCGTGGAGGTGGGTCCCTTGTCCCACAAACAAGGGGGTCTCATACACCAATTTGGTGTCTGGCTTGGCTATGACC
>APFE030823030.1:236075-250179 GCA_000404065.3 Pinus taeda | reverse complement strand
TTATATTTGAAAAAAAAGTTACCACACATCATGGGAATTAATTATTAATTCCACAGGGATTGAAGTACCTTCCGGTGGCCGTTATAGGCTCTTAGAACTTAGTGGAGTTGGAGTTGTATAACCATGAATTCAACCAATATTTTAACAGATGAGGATAAGCATACCATCCTTACAGTACAATCTCTCTTGCTTCCAATTCTTTATAATTAAGCCTACAAAGTCTTCTCTACGGATAAGTTAATCTTCGAATGTTGTATGTCGGATTGAATAGATTTAAGCTTAGTCATTTCATTTAATCACATTATTTAGTAATGATTTAGAGAGGGAATCTTGCCTATTATGAGCCATGTTAGTGTATGTGAGGCGATTATGTATGTATTCTTCTTTATTTTTTCAATGGTGGATGGTTTACTAGAGTTTACAGGGATTTAATAATGAAAGTATGGGGAATTATTAGAAGAACAAATGTAGTGGATGTACGTTAATACAAAACTTAGAGGTTCTAAATATGTAAGGATTGAGCGTGGGGAAGAATTTTTTTTTGAGATAGAGAATTTAAAGGATGACTAAACATTATGAGTAGTGGGACACTTATAAAAATATTAATGTAATTTAAATTATTTTTTATTATTTTTATGAAAGGTACACATACCATTATGTAATTCGAAAATAGTTGAGGGTAGATTTTATTAGATCAAAAGAACATTTGCACCATGAATTGGAGAGTTTAGTTCTTGATATAGAGTAGATTTCGAAATTTCACATATGAGAGAAAACTAGGAGGAATAAGAAATATTTTTAATGAAAGGAAGTATTAAAATAATGCATGTATAACTAATATTGTGATTAGGTAGGTAGGATGAGATGACCTTAAATTTCCTTCATAGTTTATTGAATAAAAAAGAAAAAAAAGAAATCTGATAAGGGGAGGGACTTTAGGATAGAATGGGTAATAGTCTTCCTTCGTCAACAAACTTATTAAGATGACATGTGATAGGGGGAGGGACATTAGGATAGAATAGGTAATAATTTGGGCCTCTCAACAAACTTATTCAGGTGACATGTGATAGGGGAGGGACATTAGTATATAATAGGTTATAATCTCCCTCCCTTAGTAAAATTATTAAGCAAAAATTCATCATGCGATGTGTTCATGTTGGATGAAGGCCTTCTCTATGCTTTGAATTTTTAATGTGTTATATTCCATTGCTACTCCTTCATTCTCATTGTATTTTCCTCAAGATTGTTTGCTGAAAGGGTATGGAAAAAGTGATGTAGGTGGATATTGGTGGCCATGCACCTATTGCATTGTTTCAAAACATTTTTTTTCTGATTTTGGTAGTTTTCTACTTTTAGGATTTATTATATCGTGAACTTCTAGAGTCATTTTGAGGCCCTAATAGGCATTTCTTGGGGAAACGAGCAAATGTGAGATTGTTTGTAGTTAAAGGTTTTTCTCCTCGAGTAAAGCTTTCTAACATGCTATCATGTGTGCTAAATGAAGATAGTATTCCAAATATATGGCCGCAGGAAGTTAACATTCTAATTTACCCCATTGATGCCCATAAGACTTTAGCACTTCATCTACTACGGTTATGGTTTCTCATAGTTTCTTCATGATAAAAGGCCTTCAAGCCTCATTAAATCATGGTTCAAGAAGGTGAGTAGCTATCACATCTCTTCTCAGAGATAAGCTACCACTGCTCAAGGTAGTTTTCTTTCATTCTGCATGTAAATAGTTCTAGTGTTTGTTATTTATTAATTGAAGTTTAGTTTCACTATATCTTTGTGTTTCTTTTTAAAATCTATATCTCATTTCATTCCTTTGTATATTTAAATTAGTGTTATCAGAGTCGTATTCTCTTTCTCTATTTGTCTGTGCATGTCCCCAACAGGATGGGGGTTATTAAGAGTTGGGACTCAAACTGTTTTAACCTTTGCAAGACCATCCTCGCCAAAACTGATGACTTACCATGGTAGAAGAAACGAAAGATGAGGGAGTAGAAGATATTTTTAAATTGTTGCTCAAAAGCCCTCAAATGACAGAGGAACAAAATGATGGATAACATTTCCTAGATATTTCAGCGGATACCAATAGGTGACACATCTTCATCCAAAAACCACTTTGGAGGAATTCCCCCCTTTAAGGTACAAGTTAGTTTTGATAATCCTAAATCTAAAGGTTAGATAGATGCAAATGCTCTAGATTAATGGTTAAATCTACTAGAAGGATATCTTTGGGTCCATAATTTTTCCAATAGAGAAAATATTACTTTTTCACTGCTTAAAGCTAACCCCACATCAAGGATTGGTGGGAAATGTACTATGATAAATTTACCACGAAGGATTTTGCACTATTTTTAGTCGCATGCTCTTGGAACTTGTTTAGGGATGATGTTAAGGAAAAATATTACCCTGTTGGAGACCACTAAGACTTTAATATATAAAATGGACTACACTAGGGCAAGAAAGGGACAAAGTAGTCCCACAGTTCTTGAATATTTCATATCTTATGCACGGATATGGGTGTCAATGACTCTAAGCGACATTTGGTGCTCAAGTTTCATGGATGTCTACACAAATATAACTAGACATAAATGGAGTTCCTAGACATCTCTTTTCTTAACGTAACATACTAATATGCTATTGGAATCGATAAAAAAAATTAAACAGAAGAAGCGAGACATTGGATCTCTGAATCTGAACCAGGGAAAGGACACCCCAAAAGTGTAGAAAGAAGGACAGATCCAAGGTGGGATAGCCCAAGACAGCCGATCAAAGTTGCAAGCAAAGAATAGTAATGGGAAGATGAAGAAATACACAGGAAAGTGATGTGAGTTCCACAAGAACCCCACCCATAACATAAATGAGTGTCATGCAAAGTAGTCACTTGTGGTTGAGATGAAATACTTAGAGTTAGATGAAAATTCTAACTCTGAAGAAGACCCTAACAAGGTGAAATAGATCATTGATGTAGAACCTAATTCCATTGTTGCTAACACCAAGGTCCAACAAAGTAAGCCTAAATATCCAACATAAGATGAGCATCTCTTTCGCTCATAAATGTGGGTGAAGGTGGCTCCATTGTGTTTCATTATTGATAACAGTAATCAAAAGAATCTCATCTCAATAGAGGTTGTTAAGTGGTTGGGCCTGTCAATAACACCACACCCACAACCATACACCATTAGGTGGCTCCACCAAGGGTGAGATCTCTGCATCAACCAAGAGTGCCACCTACCCTACAATATCAAACCTTTCATGGATGATGTATTGCATGATGTTTCCCACCTTAAAGTTTGTGACTTTTTTTTGGACCAATCGTGTTTGTGGAAACGTCATGTTGTGTATGAATCCAGACCTCATACTATTATTATTATTTTGGGCAGAAAACTATATAGGGTACTAGAGGTAGCCCCTCATACTTCCATTTCTTTGATCTCTACTAAGCAATGCATTAATATCATCTCCCAAACTAGAAAATTTGTCTTCCTCCTAATTCGCTCTCAAAGGAAGGGGAAGATTGTGGACACAGCCATGGCCTCCACTTAGGGCTCCTCTATGTGATAAATAAATGCAGGTAAGGTTGTGTATGAGTACATGGATATAATCTCCTCACTAATAGGGATACCTTTTCACTATTAGGTCAAGCATATGATCCCTAACATACCTTTACTGAATGTACCAATTTACTGTCACTCTCTTCTAGATAATGAGAAAATCAAGTGACAAATCTAGAACATGCTACAAAAAGGGAACATCTAACAAAGTTCCTCACCTTGTGGGAGACCAACTATACTCATACAAAAGAAGGATGATACTTAGAGACTCTACATTGGTTATCAAGCCCTAAAAAAAATCGCAGTCATGAACATGTACTCGATTCCACAGATTAATGACCTCCTTGATTATCTCAAGGAGGTCAAATAATTTAGAAAGAATGATTTGAAGTTTGGCTATCACCAAGTTTTAATAGTACCCACAAATGTGTGAAATATTTTTTTCAAGTCAAAGGAGGGTCTATTTGAGTGGTTGATCATTCCCTTTAGTTTGACAAGTGCCCTCACAAATTTCATGAGGCTGATGGATGACATCATACAACCTTTCACCAACTCATTCATGGTTGTCTATCTTGATGATATCCTCATATTTAGTAAGAGTTGGGAAGAGAACTTGCAACATATTCAACACATCCTACATACTCTGTGGTAGCATAAGCTATGTGATAACTTGCAAAAATTCTCCTTTGGCATGGAAAAGGTCCAATATTTGGGTTACATTATTGATTAGAAATATGTGCATATGGATCAAGCTAAGATGCAAGTTATTTGGATTGGTTGGCTCCGATGCGTCTCAAATCTTTGTAGCTTCTTAGGTCTTGCTAATTTATACTCAAGATTCATCCTGGGGTTCCTTCATCTCACTTGGTCATTAAGTCAAGCTACCAAGGGTTGAGCAAAAGAAATGTTTTTTTTTGTCTACGTCACAACAAAAGGAATTCGTTGAACTCGAACATTTCCTTTTCTTTGCACCAGCCCTCACCTTACCAGATCTGCAACATTAATTTGAGATTTAGATAGATGGCCTCGACTGTGTTATCAGTGTAGTCTTCACTTAGTAAGGCCATCTTGTGCCCTAACATAGTGAGACACTCTCTAATGCTATTTAAAGATAACCTACCTATGATAAGGAGATGTATTCCATTGTGTAGACCTATCCATAGTGAAAGAATTAATTTCTGGGGAAGGAGATGATCATCCACATAGGTCACCAACCTCTTAAATTTATGAAGACAGAGGGGAAGTTACAGAAATATCTCCATAGCAAAATGGTCCTCATATATTCAACAATTCCATATATACAAGAAGGGTAGCACCGATCACATTGCAGATTACCATTGTTAGCCCCTGGTTGTGTCAATGATCGTTATTCTCAACTCTTGTGGTCATGAGACCTTTGGATTGGCACAACATAAAACAATGATAAAACATTTTCCACCACAAACTAGATTATGATGGAAGGTAAGCAAGTTCCAGACTTTCACCTCCATGATGCACTATTTTGCTACCTAGAACACTTTTATGTTCCTTTAAGCGAGCGTGCCAATATGATTTGGGAGGAACATTACAATCAGATAATAGGGAAATTTGTTGTGGAGAAGACAATGGAGGTATTTCAGAAGTATTTTTATTGGCCGAAACTCTGACAAGATGTTTTCAAATATAAAAGATCATGCACTTCTTATGTCATTTCTAAACGAAGAAGCAAGGACTTCACACCCCTCTTCCTACTCATAGCTAGCATTGGGAATCCATCTGCATGGACTAGTTTCTAGCCTTCCATATACAAAAAATGGTAATAATTGTGTGTTTGTGGTTGTTGACATATTTTCTAAGATGGCCATATTATCTTCCTACAAGAAGAGTATCATGGTAGAATCCCTTACTAAGCCTTTGTTTGAACATGTGTGGGTATATTTTGGGAACCTATAGACCATCATATGAAATCAGGATATTAGGTTCCTAAGCACATTTTGGTCAAGCCTCTAGTCATTTTCGGACACCAAGCTCACCAAGTGAGATGCCTTCAACCCCCAGACTAATGGCAAGACAAAGGTCATTAATAGGATGATTGTATACATATTACACATGTACAACTCTAAGAAATAATGAAAATGGGATGAGATTATCCCTAATGTTCAAAACATCTACAACATAACTCTCCATAGCTTAACTCGACGCAACCCCTTTTAGGTGGAACTAAGACTTCAACCATTGTTCCCCATTGATGTTGTAATGTCCCTTGCAACTACACAGGTAGAATCTTCACATGTTCAATATAAAGCTCATAAAGCCATCAATTTTGTTGAACACATTCAAAAAATCCCCGTCAAAGATCATGATATCTTACATAAAACCAATACTAATCACAAACAACATCATGTTTAGCATTGGGTGTCACATAAGTTTCGAGTGGGAGACAAGGTTTAGTTACAGAAGGAACACCTTTTAGGGTCCCATTGGAGGCTTTGGCCACACTGGACCATAGACCATTACCAATGTTGTGGATGATAATTATTTTGAGCTCATTATCTCCCCTTACTTGAAATTCACCTAGTGCTCAATGTGGATTGCATTCGACCATACTTTCCACCATTTTTGGAGACATCATAAATTGTAGAGTAACTGACACTGAAATAGCTCAAACAATATTGCATTGAATAAGCCCCAACTAACCAGATCATGGACACACAGATTAAGAACATTGGCCAACAAAATATCCAGCTACATTGAGTTGTTACAATAACCCAACTCCTACATGAAGGCAAGTGGCTCAACAGGGACTAGGTTCATAAAATAACTCAATGCAATGGATATAATTGATTCCTAAGGGGGGAGGACTAGTCCAGGTGGATATTGGTTTCCACCCACTTTTTTGACTGACTCACAATGTTTTTTTCCTATTTTGACAGTTTTCAAGTCCTGAACTTTCGAAGTCATTTTGAGGCCGTAAACAATTTTTTTTGCAGAAACGAGAAAACATGATCTATTTGTTTATATTTGTAGTCAAAATTTGTCCTCCTGAAATATACCTTTCTATTGAACTGGTAAATCCCCTCTGCAGACAGAGGCGATCCCACTAGCCCAACATGGGTCTAGCAACAATCACACATGCTACACGTAGGTTCCTAATTGCATAATTCAAAGATCGATCGGAATGATCTACCTAGAATCCAACGTTTGTTGTTGTAGAAGAAACGTCGCTCCCGTCCCTTAGATTTGGCTGGTCACAATCCTTACGCTCCACGTAAACGGACACCTGCACACGCAAAGAACGATACAAACACAAGCGTAAAATCCAGTATATGCAATTATATGTCGGTCAGAAAAGACATAACTCAGATACCATTGAAAGACACATGAGTGGAACCATAATGATAGTCGTTCATTAATCAGTAGAAACAGAGAAAGATTACAACCAAAGGGTTCTGATGTTGAACCTCCTCTGACTGGGCTAGCAGCTAAATACGCCTTGCAAAGTGACCTCTTCTCTCTCAATATTTTGGCAGCATAACCCCTCTATAACTCTCAATTCTCACTATCAATCCAGCATGAACTTGGCACTCACAATAGCTCTAGCAAAAAACTAGTTGGTTTAATGCAGGGTGACAGTCATTTATAGATGGAGGAGGAGGAAGTATGCATTGTATCCGAACACCTACTGAAGATTTAGCATTGTCCCAGAATAGCCACTGAACTTGGTTGTCATGGATAAAAAGATGACACTCGACCACTTCCATGAGATTTTTCCCAAGAGAACTGCATGAACAAAGAAGGAAAAATACTTCAGTGCGCACTGGCCAAAAATCATGACCAAATTTAGGTGGCGCGGGCTTTGCTCTATGACAGAGCGTCCATGGATGCGCCCTCTTTGGAGGAACTGAGCCATTGGCGCGGGTAAGACACTGTGGACCCACGCTAATGGAAAAAGGGCACTTTTTAGGGCTAATCTGCAAAAGGTGTCTTCAGGGAGTTTGAAGTTCATACTTAGGAGAATCCAATGCAAGTGTTTTTAAGTTGTGTCACTGGTCACAGGTCCATACATGTGTCCTCGAGTGTGCGAAAGCAAGGGTAACAAGGACGGTGACCAACGGTGACAAATTACTGCGTAACAGATGCCCCCTAAAGCATGAGCCTCGAGAGAGAGAGAGAGGTGAAGTGCTTTACAAGACCATATATAGCTGCCGCTGAGAATCTGCATTGAGAGATACAGTATGATAGTTCAAAGACATGATATATGTGGCATGGTTGCAGCCATCCATAAAGAGTACATGATGATCAAGATCCGTAGTATGGACGCAGCCATCTAGTTAGGATCAATGAATAGACTCAGGTATGGTCGCAGCCATCCAGTGAAAGAGTCATGTATCAAAATCACGCCTGGATTGCAATAGACACAATCCAGGGTCTTGCGCTCCACTTCAACCCGAACATAAGTACAAGTTCAAGCATGCGAAAATGTGAGCTGAATTCGAACATGCATGAACATTGTCTGATTACCAGCCAATGATGAAAGATGTTAACAGACGCGAGAGGTACCACCAATAATTACAATGGTCCTCAAGGTACTATAGGTACAGTCTATGGCGTGTGAATGAATGAGCCGATGTCGAACACCCATAGAGTCATCCGATCGGAGGCCAATGATGAAAACCTCACGTCGAACACGAAGAACCTGCCATTAAAGCATGCAGACTCCAAGGTACCAGAAGGGAGTCTCTAGGTCACTTTCCTGGATAATGAGCTGAAGTCGACAGGAAGTGATCTTCGTCGAAGGTGGGCCATAATGTTTCCCACATCATCGACACGAGACGGGAAGAGACAATGTTGTGAAGTAAGATTTATGAACCATCAGGCAGAGGTGGTTTCTTTCAGAGGTCAACTTCTCTTGAACATATCGGCGGCACGACAGTGGATTTGGCAGTGTTTGACGTCAATGGATCAGAGGTCATGATGACGTGGCAATGAGCAAATGAGAGGTCAAATAGGATCACCCGAACCCACGGAGGTAAGTGAAAGCAAAGTGAGATATCCCCACCCTGACACGAAAGCAGAAAAGTGCCATGTTCAAGAGCGACATACTGCCGACACGACTAGAATTACGGTTCCAAAATTTTCTTTTTCCCCCGCCATTTCTGGTGAGTACCCCAATTATTTTTAACAAGCTTGATGGGGATAGCATATGCTTGGGGTGTAAGTTCGACCTTCGGTCGAATCCAACCTAGTAAAAGTTTAACGAGCCCTAGGGAGGAGAAGCTCAAGTCTCGTCATTATGACGAGTCCAATGTCGTCAGGGTTTAACGAGTCCGACATAGGTAAAACTCGGAGTCTTTTTAATGTTTAGAGAGTTTGAAAAAGACACGGAAAAGAAAACTCCAGAGGTCCTTTTACGTAGAGTTGTGTCTCTCGGGCCCGAAAAAGTGTAAAATGATGCCTGAAAGAACCGCCCGATCATTACGACCGAGGAGTACTTTTCATGAGTAGTGATTTCGACCTAAAAAAGTAGAAAAGGGATCAAAATCACGTCGTTTCGTAACCATTAACGAGTTTGAAACGAAAAAAAAAAAAAAACCCAGTAATCTTTTTTATATTTTAATGGTCGATAAAAGAACTTAAAACGACCGCCCCTTAGTAACTGTTTAACGACCCAAGAGGGACAACTCGGCGAGCTTTTCCGCTTTAAAAGGTCAGGAAAAGAGCTGAAAGTGGACCATAAGTAACATTCTCGTTCGGACTCACACATATGTGTTATTTACAAATTTCTCAAATGTCTATCTAATACACGATTGGCCAATGCATCATATACTACGTTCAATTGTCGTGGAATATGTTGATACGTAATAAACTCAAAATTCCTTTCTAACAATTTTACACATAAATACAACCTTAAAATATGATGGTCTCTGACGGAATAACGCCTATTGAGCTGGTGGACGACAAGCTGAGAATCCAGGTTTACCACTAACGCCCGAATACCAAAATTAATTACTTCAGCAAGGAGTTCGATTACGGCACAATATTTGGCGACATTATTCGTGGTACGACCCAAACAGACACCTTGAATATTTACCAGTTCACCATGAGGATCATAGATCACCCATGCCGCAGAGGATAAGTTACGAGTACTGCGACAGGCACCATCAGCGAAACCAATATGAGGCGTATTAGACATCTCGACAAGAAGCGGAAAACACGATAAGCGACAAGCGACGATCGAGTCTAAATTTTTTTAACACATATAGACAACACATTTGCTGAAATACATGTATATACAAAAAAAAGCGTACTAGCATCACGCATAGTACTTTTTCAAATACAGCCCATTACGAGGCTGCGCGAGAGGATTTCCTTCATAATCTATTAACTCATAGGCCCCTTTGTCTAAAACTTTCTTGACAATATCAGGGCCTAACCACATGGATTCGAGTTTTCCTGGTCCTAACTTTTCGTTTTCCTGATCATATAGGAGAACTAAGTCTCCCTCTTCGAAGGAACGTGGACGAACAGTCTGGTCAAAGTGAGATTTGACCCGCCTCTTTTGCATTTTGATTGCCAAATTAGCTAGGTGACGAGTTTCATCTAGACGTTCCAAATAAAGGAGGTGTTCTTCTAATGGGGTAGTGTTAGGAAGCAGCTCGACAGCTAATTTTAATGAAGGGATCTCACATTCGATCGGAAGGGTAGCCTCTAGTCCGTAGACTAGTTGAAATGGAGTAAAGCCAGTGGCGTCCTTCACGGAAGTTCGGTAAGCCCACAAAGCAGGGAACAACATCAAATGCCAGTTGGACTTGTGCATGCCAACGGTGCGCTGAAGCATAGTAACTAAGATCTTGTTGATCGCTTCAACTTGGCCATTGGATTGAGGATAGTATGGGGTAGAACTATCGTGCTTTAAGCCCAGCTGGGTTGTCAGTTCTGTCATCATATGATTCTGGAAATGCTTTCCGTGATTAGTGACGATGGCTTGAGGGACGCCGAATCGCGAAATAACATGATTAAACAAAAATTGCGTTGCTGTGTGACCATCCTCATTGAGTGTAGGCATCGCCTCGGCCCATTTAGTAAAATAATCAACGGCGACGATGATGTACCCATGCCCCCGGCCGAGCGAGGGTTACAGGTGACATAATCAATGCCCCATTTGGAAAAAGGGCCGACGGTAACAACAGGGTGCAAAGGAGCAATGGGTGCCCGCATCTTCCGTTGGAAAATTTGGCACTAGTGACAGGAATGGACTGCAAGAATGCAATCCTTGAAGATGGAAGGCCAAAAGTAGCTAGCACGGAGAATTTTTTGAGCAGTAGCATAGCCAGACATATGGCCGCCACAAGCACCTGAGTGGTAGTCATTGAGGACTCTCTCAGCTTCCTCGTGAGTAAGACAACGGCGGAGAACAGAGTTGGCGCCAAGGCGATACAAAGTATCCCCAATGATCCGATATGGTTGGGATTGATGACGAATCCTTCGTCGAGCGTCTTTAGAAGTGCCCGGGTGGAAGGAGGACGTTTGCAAATATGTGAGAATGTCACCATACCAGGGGTCGAGGGTGCTGATGAGAAACAAGGTCCCATCCGGGATGTGATCTTCCGTATGAGATGGCGAAGAAGAAGATGGCAAAGAGCAAATTAACTCATCGAAAACCAGCGATTTCTTAGACTTGGCGGAAGCGAACTCAAAGTCAAACTCTTGGAGAATGACAATCCACTAAGAGTATTTTCCCCCAAGCAACTGGCGTGACAAGATATAGGTCATGGGGTTGCAATCAGAAATCACTGTAGTAGTGCGTAGCAGAATATAGTGGCGGAAATGTTGGACAGCGCAAACAGCGGCTAACGCCAACTTCTCGACATGTGCATATCGAGTTTCCATGTCAAGGAGGTTTCTACTGAGATAATAAATGACATGCTCAGTGTCATCGTCGTCAGTTTGGACAAGAACCATACCAATAGTGGTGTCGGCAACGACTAAATATAGGATGTAGTCACGATGATAATTTGGAGGCCGAAGCAATGGAGCAGAGACAAGGAAACCCTTGAGACGCTCAAAAGATTCTTGAGCCACCGCATCCCAATGAAAAGGGACATCCTTTTTAAGTAGTCGCGTAAATCCTTTAGCCACTTCGGCGTAGTTCGGGACAAAACGACGTAAAAAGTTCACTTTTCCTTGCAGACTTTGCAATTGGTGTAAGGTAGCAGGGGGAGGGAGATTCACGATAATTGATCAATAGTTACAATCCTTCCATCGTGTGGAAAGCAAACCACACAGAAAAGTGAAGAGACGATGGCTCCCATGGCATAAATATAGTCACGACCAAGGAGAAAATTGTTATCGAGAGCACTTTGGATAACCAATACGTCTATATAGACGGTTTTGCCTCCCAGAGTAATAGGGAATTGTGGGAGGACTCCTAGAGATGGACATGCTCTTCCGTCGAAAGCCAATAGAATCTGCGTGACCGGCCTGAGCGGCGGGGAACCGAGAGCTTGCCAAGTAGTATACGACATGAGACTGACCGACATGCCTTCATCCAAAACAGTGCCAAGTAGGGCCGTATCATAGGCATGCACAGTAATCTGGAAAGGCACATGGGATGGAAGGCGGTAAGCGGTCAGGTGACTCCAATCAAAGGAGATGGCTGAATTGCTTGGTGGGGGAATCGTATGATTGCCCCCTTGCTCGAACGGAACCGAAGAAAGACCCTCAGAAGTAGCTGGGATAAGCGGGTCGTTTGTGGACTCATGAGAATCTGATGAGACGTGAAGAGCATGTTCATGACGCTCTTCTAGAATAGGGTGGTCAACGGGTGGTAAACTCGAGTTGACACGCTCGCCGACCAATGGTTGGTCGGGAACAGGCTGGGTAGAGCTAGGTTCAGGAAGAGGAGACTGAACAAGAGAGGTGTGTAAACCAACCTTGTGGTCAGCAGGAGGACAATCTGTAGTTGCAGAAAGACGCTGATATCCAGCGGGGAGTTGGGGTGAGGGAACTGCAAGACTTTCCAAAACAGAGGAGGCTTTGTCCATGAGTGGGCAAAGGTGAAGGAAATGATTGCCTTCACAAAGTTTGCAAGGGAATCTTATCTTCCCTTTTCCCTTAGTATTCCCAACGGATGAGATAACATCGCCGTGAGCTTCAGTGGACGATGAGGGGTGGGCCGGATCGCGAGACCACATTCTTAAGATCCTGGGAATACCAGGACAATCACGAAGAAGATGGTCTTCATTGCATAATCGGCAAGCAAATTTAACCTTCTGCGGAGGAGTGGGAAGGAGTCCGTCTTCTATTTTCCGTGATGGAACAACAGTTGTGCTTGTAGTCGTTATTGTGGTTGTAACCGCTCCCTTAGCAGACTTCTTCTTCTTTGTTGTCTTCTTCTTCTTCTTAGCCACCTGGGTACTCGAAATGAGACTTTCACCAGGCGAAGTAGAAGAAGGAGACGTTGAAGTGGGTGTCGAAGGGGAGGGGTCCACCTTAGGTTCAACATGATGTTGTGCAGGTGGAGGGACTGATGGAGTATCAGCCGACACAGTAGGGACCACAGAGTTTGAAAATAACCAAACCGACAACCCGACAGTTAGCCCTGGAAGGGATAACGTCGCCATGTAAAGAGCACCAGCATTCCCAGGAGAAGGGAAATGACCAGGATTCCCGTCAGGTGGGAAACTTGGGTTAGTGGAGCCTGAAAAAGTTGCCATAAAAAAACAAAATCCTACTCAAACTAGTGCACACAAGATCTAACCAGGTAATGTGATCGTGGCCAAATAGATTTTAAGACAGTTGACTTGACCTTTTCATCTTTAAAGAGTCGAGAAAAGGACGAAAAGATGACTCTAGTCTCCTTCGATTGTTTAATGAGCACGAAGTGACAAGCTGCTCACTTACACCTTTTCTGTTAGACAGTCTGAAAAGGATCAAAAGCTGACTACTCTGGAAATCTAGGTAAAAGGGTTTGCCAAACAATCCGTAAAACTGCTTATACACCTTAGTGATCAGGAGATCACCAAGGACTTCCCGTACTGCAGTCAATCTTCCCGAATGCTGTGTTCAGTGCATTACGGTTTGTAGGGCGGCAGACTCGGCTTCATATGGATCAAAGGTTGCAAGCCTATAGGGGTCTCCCAATTTATACTCGACGGTATGTGGGAGCACAGTCCATACTGGCACCTTTCGTTTCACCGTGGAGGAATCACCCAACCACTCAACAATAAACTACCAGGCTTAACGACGCCGAAACACGTCTCTAACCTAGACCTATAGAATGTGGGCGTTAAGTTTCAATGCGTTGTTAGGTTCATTGAATTCATTTTATGGTTTATCTTTGATTAAGTCTCAGTTTCCGGTCTTACCGTATGTGATCTCTTGAAATGTCCTAAATGCAACTACATGCGAAAATTGTATTCGTTTCGTTTGGATGAATTCTAGCTACAGAAGAGTTAAGAGGTTCACACAAACAAAACGATCCCAAAGATCCTAATGCAACTAATAACAAGAAAGGAAAATCTTTTCTTTTTTCTTTTTTGAAAGCAAAAATTAACATAACATGC